>JARKHS020011639.1:0-225282 GCA_030143305.2 Amblyomma americanum | reverse complement strand
ACACTTATACGCCGGGAACTGCGTCGTCTACCGTGACATTAAACGGCGCTCTACCGTGACATTTCGTCGTCTACCGTGACATTTCGAACGGCATTCTAGCACACCGCTTGGCAAAATCCGTCGGTTGCTCTCCTCCAAGCTCGTTCACGTTAACCAGACAAACTGGAAGTACGCAGCATACCGAAACTGCGTGTACAAAATATTTCCATTGCATCAATAATTCTCTTTTCGTTATATTACTATCTTACGTGTTCGTAAACTTTTTGCCTTTTCCAGCAGAATCACATCCATGCTTAGCTAAGGCCGCTTCCAGCACTCTCTTACTGAGGCACACAGTCTCCAACTCTTTTGAGCTCATTACGCAGTGTGCGCCCTTTTCCTTTTTCCTGACTTCTTGCACCTCCTGGCAGCACAAGCAATCCTCTTAATCTTTCATTAGTGCACAGCACATGCAGCTGCACCTAAATGAAGAAGAAACAGATCATATACACTTAGTATACTTGAGCAATGCAAACATTTGCATTCAAGAACGCCTGGTCATGGCTGATGAGAGACAATGGCATCACAATTCATGCAGATTTGTCCTTGAGTCCGAACGGCAAAGTCCTCAGGCCGCGTTACGCATATATCTGCCAAAAGTAATTGTACAGGTTATCTCGATGCGCAACTAGAGCAACTATATCTCCCAGCGCACTAGTTTTGATGAGCAGCACTGCGAGCTCCGAAACGAAGGCATATTTATTGTTCAAAAGCGTGTTCAGCACGCAAAAAACGAGAAACGTACGGGGTAAGTGCCGAAGTTTCATGTTTGAAGCGTAGCCCGGACAGGCGACAGAATGAGTAGCGCACACGTGAGCTTCCTCCCTCGCCTCGTCTCTAAGCGCTGCAGTAATGCAGGGAACCCACTCAAACTCAACCAGTTTGACATTCTTTTGCGGGTTTAATATGCCTTCGGGTGTAGGCAAGCCACTATAAATAATTCAACAAACAAATGCTTTACGTCGAGCGGCTTGTGTAAGCATGCCGGCGATTTGAATGAGATTATGTTTGAAGGTGTTACAAAATGTTGGTTGTCCGGCTTTCATGCAGCGACGAGTCCACAACAGCCTTTCGAAGAGGTTTTCTTTTTTCATTGCCACTTGTACAAGCACTTGCGCAAAATATATGCACGCGCATGCACCTCCGCAAAATATACGTATAAGTCGAGATTTACAGCACCTGAAAACGCCGAGACTTGACTTTCGTTGCCGGCGCACTCCGCGGCGTCGTCGGCTCCATCCTATTCTGAAGCTGCTGATCGATGGCTAGAGCATGTAAGATGAGAATCCAAACTCTGCAACACTGCTTGCATTATCCATAGTTTGCAAAACGTAGTTATTAAGCCAGCCGATGCAACGCGCTATGCAGCAACGCCATCCGTGCCGACCGGATATCCCCGTGGATGACACCACAACAGACCCGGCCAATCACGGGCAACAATGGCGTTCGCTCGGAGCCCTGAGGCTATGGGGCACGTTTTCTTCTAAAAAATAGCGCTTTGCGTTTATTTCCGCGCTTTTTGAATGAGGTATTCTTTTTCAGCTGATTAAAAGATATAAAATGCCGCAGGGAACTTATATTTTCTGTAAATTGCTTCAGCTTCCCTTTAGCAAGGATTCGTACTTTTCGAAAAAAATGAGCTCCCTGCGGCATTTTATACTTTTTAAGTAACACACTTTTAGTAAAAAATGAGCTCCCTGCAGCATTTTATAGTTTTAATCCGCTGAAAAAGAATATCTCCTTCAAAAAGGCCGGAAATAAATGAAAAAGTGGTTTTGAAGAAGAAAACGCGCCCCATTGCCTCGGGGCTCTGAGCGAACGCTGCTGTTGTTGTTGTTAGCCTATCAAAAGATGGCACATACCCACACTGAGGGATCGGCCAAGAATCAAGTGGCCGTTGCCCGCGATTTGCCAGGAACGTCGTGAAGTCATCCACGCGGATGATCGGTCAGCACCGACGGCGCTGCTGCGTAGCGCGTTGCTTCAGCTGGCTTAAGAACTGCGTTTTAGAAATTATGGATAATTCAGGCAGTGTAGAACACATTGGGCTTTCCCCATACATGTTCGAGCCATCAGCAGCTTCACGAAATGGCGGAACCAACGACGCTGCTGAGTGCGCTGGCAGCGAAAGTCAAGTCGCGACATTTTCACGTGCTAGAAATCTCAATCAATTCGTATATTTTGAATAAATGCGTGCGGGTACATATCTTTGTGTTGGTGCATGCGCAAGGGGCAATAAAAAAAACAAATTGCGTCTAAAATGGCATGAAATCCGGGCAACCAACACTTTGTAACGCCTCATCCCCAGGATTCTGGACCATGCGCCTCGAAAAACCGGTCGCGCCATCTCGCGACAGCCGGCAGCGCGGCGGCGCGTAACTCAATGGCGATGAAAAATAAAAATTGATATTTCGTCGCGCATAACAGTTAGAAATTAGCTCTCTCGCCTAGATGTTAAATGCATCTTAAAGTTTCATTTAGTCGAGTTTCATCGATGTAGCTTACATATTGCGTTTGCCATGAGCAATGATCTATGACAGCATGGAGCCTATGGCGAGGTCCTGAAAAATACCCCACTTGACTTCAGTTTATCGCTCACTACAGCCCTATTTTAAAATATATCGACAAGCTCTAGCAGGTTCACGTAGGGTATTGTCCTACTTTTAAGGAAGTATAAGGTATTGTACATTTCAATGGCGTAAAAGTCTTCCTGCGCTATTTCACTATTGATCATGCATCATCAGCTTTTTCATGAAACGTGTGGCGCCCTCTCTCGGTGCGTTGGAAAGGCACACGTCCCTGCTCGCGGCCGGGCTCGAGTAGCGGAGGCGGCTCGATTCCGGCCGGGCCCTGCTACAGTGTCCCTGCTTTGGTAGGTTGCTTTGGGAGGTTGAGCCTGCCGTACGAATGCGCAGTTTTATCAAAAGTGCCCCCATCGGAGGGAGGCTATGGCCATGGGCTGCTACATAAAATGCTACAAGAAAGCGTGTGCCTTCTATGAGGTATATAGAGGAAATTACAAGAAGACTCTTTTGCTTGACAGGTACATTTTTCATTAAGCGCGTACAGTGACCACACCGGCATAGGTGATAGTGGAATTGCGTACGCAATAACAGTGCAAAGCAATGAAGCTTATAGATACTTTCGTTCAAGCAGTGAAATTTGTAATTCCCGGACGCTCATACTTAGAGCTCACTCACCGATACTTGTATATGGTTCTTGCACTGTGCATTCAAAATTGTAAAATCGTGTCTTAATGTCTACATTTCAACACTCATGTTATTAGCCTCAATAGCAGAAAGCTCTTCCAATCTTTTGTCGATGTGGTGCAAGTGCAGCAAGGATGCGTTGAAGTGAATGTTGCATGTGTTGCACATAAGAGGCGGCAAACCTGATGCTGCGTTTTATGGCAGTAGGTTATTTGTCCAATGTAACAATTAGTAGTGTGGTAGTTCACATTTTTGTCTAGGTTGGTAAAGTGCTTCTCACGATTCGATCGTTCGCCGTCGAGAAGGGGTTTACCATTGCTGTAATCGATGCAAGTTTCGGCAATTTTGTCAAAGATGTACGTGAAGGATGAACCGCTAACGAAGACTTCATAGAGTGGCATGCTGGGAACTATTCTGAAGAGTGTGCCATCAGTTCGGCAAGCCAGTAACTACGCCGTTACCCAGAGCACCAATCAAGAGTCAAACTTTAGTTAAATGTTCTTGATAATAATTTAAATCTGCTAAGAAATGAACAGAAGTTATTGTCGGATAACACGATGTTTAAAAGATTACCGGTTTTCTCCAGTACGGTTATTAGCGACAGGACGCTACATGCTCGCGGCCCTGAATATGCAGTGAATTTACCGTGTTGCGAATATGTGCAACAATACCCATAAGCACTTTCGCACGAGTGGCGCGAACATATTTTTTTTTGCACAAGTTCCAATCTACCCTCGATTTTTTTTCTGCCGCTCTCCTATCTACTTTTCGCTATCCTCTCTCTTTGCTTTTAATTCCACCGCTTGCAGTTCCAGTGCTTGAGGGATTAGATAGCAATCGCTGGGCCGGCAACATTTTTAGCTTCCTTTTTGTATTCTCGTCAGTTGTTGCCTCTGAAGCTGTTGGCAAACTAGTACTTCTTGGATGTGTGACTCCCGGGGAGTTAGCGCGGCTTTTTAAGCGCACAAACCGCGGGAGTCAGAAGAGGGAGCCGTTTCCACGGAACGATCCAGCGACTTTTAAATGTGCCATGCATCTCCATGTTCCTGGTGCTGGCTCCCTTCCCCTGTCGAGCGGACGGAGAGAATTTCAAGCCGTGGAGAGAAGGGGTTGGGGAGCGATGAAAGAACAACTTAAACCGCGAAGAAAAGTTCGGGGAACCTGAAATAGCTTCAAGCCATGAAGAAAAGAGCCACCGAGAGCCCGGCGATCCTTCCATTGTTATAAACCGGACCCCCCTTCCAACGCGTACACGAGCGCCCGCGCGCTGATGCCGACATCTAGCACGGACGCCTCACCTAGGCTTGCTGGCGTCTCCTGCAGTGCGCATGCGCAGACCGGTTTCGGCTTACGCTAAGAGCGCGGACGCTGAGCGCGTACGCCCAGGAAGGGCCATTCGAGTTGGCGCCTCTAGGCCTTTTTTGGGGTGGGATGACTGTCTTTGAAGTGGCACAGGAGGCCTCCGATAATGATGTCCGGCTTGTGTGTAGTTTGCATCCCTTCCTTTCTGAGAACACTGGCCAAGGTTTCGCAGACACCCTTTACGTACTAACTGCATACGCGTTTTTGCCACCAGCGTGTCCTTAGCATAAGCATATCGAGTTGTTTTCGTTGCATCCTTTTCAGTTTTAGATGATACATCGAGTGAAGAATCTTGGGTATCCATTGCCTAGAAATGTTTTCTTTTGCTGATGATGAGTTTTAATGGCGCACTGGCAACCTCGCACCAAGCGCAATGGGTTGAAGTGTTTTCTTCAACACAATGTTAGGTGGAAGACCATTTTCCGAGCACTTCAACTCAAAGAAACCAAGCGCCAGGCTTCGAGAAAACTTCTACCCATTGGAAATCAGTGGGTACACGGCGACACTGCGGAACGAATCACACACCGTCCTCGAGCCGCATGCTCAAAGCGATGTGTCATTGCTGTTGTCGCTGATTTTAAAACAAATATGCAAGAATTGGGAATCGTCTTAACCAAAACTTGCTTGAATTCCACCCTACCCTTAGGGCACAATTTTCAGCACTGTTCCTCCCAAAAAGGCTACGGGAACAAGACGCACAACACGCAGCATCAAACGGATGAAGAACGTGGAGAGGCGGTAACGGAAAGGGCCAAGGATGATTTGAGCAGGTGCATAGGTACGGAGAAATTCTTTTTCAAGAGCTACACGGGCAGCCGGTAGCAGGGTGGTAAGAGGGAGGAAGAAAAGGACAGTGGGGAGGGGTCTCCTGCTGTGCCTTTGCCTGCCTTTCTTGTTTTTTCTCCTTTTACTTTTCCTCGAATCGTGGAGCGCAGTCCATGGTTGCTTTTTGGATGCGCTATGTTTCTGTTCCCTATGGTGCGAAGCACGAGCTGCACGACATAGTCGGCGCCTCTGCGAAAACGGCCCGGAAAGGTCATGGACGCACTCTTGCCTCCAGGCTGTCACAAAAAAAAAAACTTACAACCGCTAATGTGTCAGTCCTGGCAAAGGGTTTCTCCACACGCAGACAAAAATCTCCCAAAAAAGACATCAGAATTTCTGCAGAAGATTCTTTACTGCCTTCCGCCAAACTAAGGAATTCCACCAGCCTTGTTAAAAGCACAGCGCATGGCACAGGTAGACAGTGCCACCAAAATCAATTTCGGACGAGTTAGCGTGGTTACGCCAGTTGCAACTAGGAGTGCTAGCACTTCGGTTTTCAGTGCTGTTTCAGTGTTCGGTTCCGTTGCGCATAGATGCAGCTGATGAAGACGACGATATCCAAAATACAGCGCAAGAGACTGGTATTTTATGACGCAGAATGTTCGGCTGCGGCGGTGTGGCAGTCGACGGCGGCAAAAAAGCGCTCCGCTGCCGCCGACGCCGGCGAATCGCCCGGAAAAACGCTCCATGCGGGCCACGCTTAACGCAGTAACCAGCAAAACGTATGCGTTCTCGCCGCCTCGGGTTCGAAACTCACTCGCGGCCGTAAAACATTTTCGATTATTTTATTTCAGGTCAAGTAAATTTCAGACATACAAAGAGGCCACGTCGAAATCCAAAATTGAAGCCTCAGTGCTGCAATGAAAAATGCGACCCCGTTAGCCCGCTGTTCTACCAGCTTGTGGAGGCAACGGTTGGTACCAATGCGGCCACTCGATGGAACCGCATCACCGAGTGGCCGTGGCTCTCATCTGCTCACTCACTGAAAAAGGCAGCGCGTTGGAAATGTTTTCCTTAAGCCCCAACTCGATGGGCACATCCTAGGTGTACGGCAGAGCGCCTGCGCGCCCAGCCCCGCGCCGCGTCGAAAAAAGGCATCTACCTCCATGCTCTTTAGTGCTGGCGCGTTCCCCCACGAGCCGACTGAAATAATTTCAAGCGTGAAGAAAGGGGATTTGGGGGGAGCTGAAAGGACCACTTAAACCGCGAAGGAAAGTTCCAGGAAACTGAAAGGGCTTCAAGCCATGAAGAAAAGAGTCCCCGAGAGCCCCCGCGGTTTTCCTAATGTTGTAAACCGGACCCCGCTTCGGATGCGCGCGCAGGCGCCCGCGCTCAGGCGCGGATATCTGACATGTACAGATATCTATGACTTGACTTCTATTAGCAAAAATTGCCTGCAATTAGCAATTGCCTGCTCGCGATGTTCCACAAGTCTGTATGCCTCAGTTTTTATCATTTCTTACTTTTTTAATGAAATATTCATCAAAAATTTTTGTAGTGCAGTATGTGCACACTTGCAGCTTGAACGGTTTACTATGTCTCTTCACTCAATGCTAAAACTCGCATTCTCGCTGGTACGACTAAACGAGAGTGAAATGCTTTGTTTGTGCTTGTGGCGACTTATATGTGCAGTAAATGTTCTTCGTTCATCGCCATATTTGTGATAATCTTCCTTGATGTGCAATATTTACACGCTGTATCTGTATTCATGTATGATATGTTCATATTTTTTGTATCGCGCCACGCTGTGTTGTTTTGTGTTTTTTGGGTTTCATCAAGATTAGGCCAATTGTGTTTTATAATTACTGCAGTGCACGCTTGAAATGCTTTCGCAGTGCACCTCTGGCTGCCTATGTTCCCTGCGAAACGGCGCGGTTCATGTGGCTGACCTCATTGTAGCGCGAATGTTGTACCTCTCCTTTCCTCACAACCAGCCTAGTGATGTGTGGCGGTTGCAAGTGGTACACGTCTATGTAGAAAGTGCAAAGTTTTGCCATACTTAATATTTACTACCGACACTTTCTCAAGCTGGTTCTGTGCATAAGTGCATTGTGTATTTCTAGCAAACTGTCGAAATGTATCGTTTAGACTTTTTCTGCGCCATGATGTGATGCGATAATAAATGTATTCTGTCATGTCAAGTAAACTGCCGCTTTGATTTTTTGTACGAGTTTTTGTAGCGATTATTACGGCAGCATTTCGAGCCTTCAACGTGGCGGCGCCGTGGTGGTGGCGGCACCGCCACCCTGTGGCTGCGTTGACACCCTGTAGATGCGCCGCCACCCTGTCACGTGGTTGGTCACGTGGTGCGGCTGATCACGTTGTTGGTCACGTGTTTGGTCACGTGACCAAGTTCCACTCGGGCAGCTGTAGCTATCGCGTCCCTCCAGGTTTAACCAAAGCTAAACCACCGTTATTTTTTTTTTCAACTTGCACAAAGGGACAGGAACAAAGAATTGAGCGAAACACTCAACAGGTTAGGAAATTCGGTAGGCTGAAGAAGTTAAACATAATGTACGCATTGCTACATTTAATTTTCGCTATTTTCAACTTCACCCCTGAACCTAATATGGCCTCGTTTTGGAGATTCTCATTTGCGATGGCATGTTCTATCTGCGGCCGCCTCAGCATTCACAGTTGACGGCGAGGGGACCGAATTCCCGGGGGTATTCAGCGTCGGTCGTAATCGAGTCACGTCACCATGCTGGTGAGTAACGTCATGTAGATCCGGGCGTCAAGGTACGTTAGTAAATTTCAGCTTTAACATAAGTGATGAGTCTCCACTTGGATCCCAATTTAGATCAGTTACGAAAAACAACAGAAGGAACGAAGAGGACCGGGTGGGACGCATTGCTGCCGTTATATGATCTCTAATCGTCTTTGAAACATTTGTCAGGAAGTGCTTTCAAATACGTGAAAAGATATGTTTGGCGCATCACAGCTCCAGCTGCCGCTGAGCGAGTTCTTACAACGTGAAAAAGCAATGCTTGCTTTCCGATCCCTCATAGTTATGTCACACCCAAAAATAATTGTGGAATCTCCTTCATCACGCTTTTCCATAAGCCGTATAATATTTCTATGCGTTTTGGTTTATGGTTTATCGTCCCAAAGCGACTCAGGCTATGAGGAACGCCGTAGTGAAAGACTCCGGAAATTTCGACCAGCTGAGGTTCTTTAACATGCACTGAAATCGAACAGTACACGGACCACTAGCATTTCGCCTACATCAAAATCCAAGCGCTCCATAGCGATCGCAAAGTACAACATTGATGACTTGACTACACAACTCCTCATTGCGGCAGCACTATGAGCAGTACTTTTGAACAAAGAAAAAAAATCGCGCTGAAATTAAGAAATTTGGGGAACACTTAGCTCCGCCTTGTTGGTATGATGCTATAGCATTAACAGGTCTTTTCTGCGGCTTGGTGTCCTCTGCATATTTTATATTCGAAATTTCAGGCTATTTCGCATGGTCTCATGACGTAACATTTAGCCCGGCGAGCAATGAGCACTCGACCGTATAACCAGCCAACAGTTACCCGCTAGTGCACCTCCCATCTCGGACATGTGACGGCGCTTGGTCATGTCACCAGGTATCGTAATCTAGTATCTTAACCCCGCTCAGCCACAGCGTTTAATGCCGGGATGCATGAGGCGTTTTTACGGCGTGAGGCCGGCGATTTTCACCCGATGGTGAGCGCCGCCACCAATGTGGACCTACCAGATAATTTTCGCACGTCGTCCGACGACGGTTGATGAGGCGGCGGCTGACGCGAGCGAATAGGTGCGCAGAAAGCCCGCTCTTTTCCGATATGACTGCTTGCGCACGTCGCCGTCGACGAGGCCGCCATGGCCGACGAGCACGTGGCGACTTGGGGGGCGGGCATGGAAACGTGACTGTCTTGAAGATAAACGATTCATCAAGCATAGCATGTCTTTTTTTTATGGGGACATGAATTACTGTCGTATGAAAATGGTCGCGCGCGTTTCCTCAAGGCCGGTGGAAGAAAACCACGCGCGCAAAAAGCCTGTGTTGTCTCGAGCGTGTGGTTCTCGATATCTGGACATGTTCATGCGGAGTAATGTGATGAAAAAAAAAATCCGAGGGATCTGGTTGCATGTTACATTCTCGAATTTCCTGTTTACATTATCCCTACGTCATAAGACAGGCCGGTGATCAGCCATGGAACTTAAAAGCTTCACATCCTGAGCCGGCCCTCGCCCTCCTAACCAAGCCAAACTTGCGACAAGCCAAGTGGGAGCTCCGCGTTTTTGCGCCACTGCATGCAATGGACTCTACCGTGGCGCGCGCGCGCACACCCACACTTTGAGACAGAAATGGTAATAGCGCTGCAATTAAACGTACACAAGAAAGACTGACACAGGACATGCGCTAACTTCATCTGATTTTATTCACTGCAAAGCCAGCAAATATATAGAAAATTCAAGGCATGCGCAAACAACACCTACACAACAGGCATCAACAAAACCGTTCAAGATATGATATCTCATTCTTGAAAAGGCGAACCGAGGTATCACTCACGCAATCTACTCCCCTCTTCCTAATGTGGAATGCTTCCAGAAGTTCCCTCGCCTTCGTATCTCCACTCCTGCCCAGAATCTTTATCTCCCGAAGCCGTGGCTCACACTTCTTGCATTGCTGGCATCTTTTTTGCCCCGGCCCAGGTTCTGCCGCACGATTACACACGAAGCACTCCGCGCAATGCTGTGAAAGGTGCGCACCTCCTAGATTTGTAAGCGATCTTGCGTGCTCAGCCGCGCGGTCATTAACGCACCGCCCCGTTTGGCCCACGTAGGCTTTTCCGCAGGTCAGTGGTATTTCATACACCACACCTGTGCAGCACTTCACGTACTGCTTGCCATGCTTTTTTGTTGCAGGAGCTCTTTTTATCGCTCCCAATGTGCGCGCATAGCTGGCCAAGCTTTCGTGGGGCAGAAAACACGACCGGCACGCCATGTCGCTTTGCCACTTTCTTCACATTGTGCGCGACCCTGTGCACATAAGGCACAACTTCTGGTCTCACCGACTGTTTGTTCGGCTCAGTCGCCTTGTGAAACAACGCACACTTGACTTTTCTTAGGAGGGCTTCAGCAACCGCTGTGATAACCGTGCATGGGAACCCCGCCGAAACCAACCGATCAACTTGCGTGTCAAAACTCATCTGCATAGCATGGTGACACGACTTCACGAGAGCCGACTCAAGGCAGAGGCGAGCAATGGCGCGTTTTACAGTTTTTGAGTGTGCTGATGTGTAAGGCAAAAGCTCCTTCTGGGCTCGAGGGGAATAACGCCAACAAACATGATCCTCGCCCAGGGTAATATTAAGGTCTAAAAACTGCAAGCTCCCCCCTTTGAGTAGCTCATGAGTGAACACCAACCCCCTCCCCTCTTTTTGGAAGTTGACTAAAACTGTGTTAACAGTATCCGTGTAGGTCAAGTTATTTTGTTTTTTAAAAACAACTAGAAAATCATCAACATACCTAAATACTTTTAGTACTCCCTTCCCTGTTAAACTTAGTTCTAGGGCGCGGTCAATAAAAGCTAGAAAAATGTTAGTAAGAACTGGAGCTACGCAGGATCTGATGCAAATCCCTTGTCTTTGGCGGTAAAATTTGTTGTCAAATGAGACAAACGTCACACTAAGATAAAATTCAAGCAACTTAATAAAATCACAAATCGACACGCCTGAGGAGTTCTGGAAACTAACAGCACCGCTACTTTCTATGGCTTCCCTCACGCAAGTGAACAAGGCATCGTGAGGCACAGAATAAAACAAGTCTTCTACATCAACAGAACAGACATAACCAATAGAGGCATTTCCCTCCAGAAACCTAACAACATCTTTAGAACTTTTTGTACCGAAAGGATCATGAACACTAAGTGAGCTGAGATGCTTCTGTAAGAATTTGCTAAGAACCACCTGCCACGTACCATTCTCACTGACCACAGTTCTAAAAGGTATCGACGGTTTATGCGTTTTTGCTGTAAAAAATACAGAAAGAGCATTGCATTTACTGTTACTGATGTGGTTTGCCAGCCTACCTAATTCTAAGTCCTTACACAACAAGATTGCTTTCCCTTTTACCCTCGTTGCGCTAGCTTTCAAAGGAACAAAGTTCTTTGCAATCGCTTCACCTGCTCTTGTTCGGAACTCTCCTTCGGGGAGCACCACGAAGCCACCATCCTTGTCGGCTTGGAGAAGCCGGAGGCTGTGCTGTTTGAAGTAGGACACCACTTTTGCCATGGGATCCTTGCCTGGACCAGTAGAGGAGCGACTTGTAGATCTGGTCAGTGCGTCCACACCATCAAGGAGGCACCTTTCCTTGTTTTCTTCTGCAGCCTTTCCTGCGATGCGTCTGTTTAGAGCGAGGAACTCATGTGCTTGAACCCGTGGTTCATGGCTGAACTTCGGCCCCTGGTTCAACGTGGTTCTTACGTCGCTAGGAAGCTCTACTTCCCCGATGATAGTCACACCTTTTCCCGCTGGCTTCTTAGTCTTCTGTACGGCAGAAGACTGCAACGCTTCATTCAGAGTGCGAGCCCACCAAAACTCGGTCAATCTTCCTGTAAGGCGACGAATCGCACGAAGATTCTTCTCCGCCAGCCACCCCGGATCCAGGTTGTAACATAGAGCCCGCACATGGTCTTCACATCTTCTAATTTGTCTCCACAGCTCTGTTTTCAGAAACTTGCAAATGCGCTTGAGTAGCCCTACGGGTGGTCGCAAACACCCAAACAGTGCAGCCACATCCACTGGAACGAAACCCTTTCGAAGGCAAAACGATATGTATCTTGCACGGCAGGTTGATGCTACGATGAGAAACACAAAGGTATTGATTTGGGAAGACGACGGGTGGTCACACACAAAAGGGCCCTGGGTTTTCGACAGATGGTTTAGAAGAACGTCAGTTTGGGCTAGATGGTGCATTATTTGAGACAGAAATGGTAATAGCGCTGCAATTAGACGTACACAAGAAAGACTGACACAGGACATGCGCTAACTTCATCTGATTTTATTCACTGCAAAGCCAGCAAATATATGGAAAATTCAAGGCATGCGCAAACAACACCTACACAACAGGCGTCAACAAAACCGTTCAAGATATGATATCTCATTCTTGAAAAGGCGAACCGAGGTATCACTCACGCAATCTACTCCCCTCTTCCTAATGTGGAATGCTTCCAGAAGTTCCCCTTACAGGAAGATTGACTGAGTTTTGGTGGGCTCGCACTCTGAATGAAGCGTTGCAGTCTTCTGCCGTACAGAAGACTAAGATGCCAGCGGGAAAAGGTGTGACTATCATCGGGGAAGTAGAGCTTCCTAGCGACGTAAGAACCACGTTGAACCAGGGGCCGAAGTTCAGCCATGAACCACGGGTTCAAGCACATGAGTTCCTCGCTCTAAACAGACGCATCGCAGGAAAGGCTGCAGAAGAAAACAAGGAAAGGTGCCTCCTTGATGGTGTGGACGCACTGACCAGATCTACAAGTCGCTCCTCTACTGGTCCAGGCAAGGATCCCATGGCAAAAGTGGTGTCCTACTTCAAACAGCACAGCCTCCGGCTTCTCCAAGCCGACAAGGATGGTGGCTTCGTGGTGCTCCCCGAAGGAGAGTTCCGAACAAGAGCAGGTGAAGCGATTGCAAAGAACTTTGTTCCTTTGAAAGCTAGCGCAACGAGGGTAAAAGGGAAAGCAATCTTGTTGTGTAAGGACTTAGAATTAGGTAGGCTGGCAAACCACATCAGTAACAGTAAATGCAATGCTCTTTCTGTATTTTTTACAGCAAAAACGCATAAACCGTCGATACCTTTTAGAACTGTGGTCAGTGAGAATGGTACGTGGCAGGTGGTTCTTAGCAAATTCTTACAGAAGCATCTCAGCTCACTTAGTGTTCATGATCCTTTCGCTACAAAAAGTTCTAAAGATGTTGTTAGGTTTCTGGAGGGAAATGCCTCTATTGGTTATGTCTGTTCGGTTGATGTAGAAGACTTGTTTTATTCGGTGCCTCACGATGCCTTGTTCACTTGCGTGAGGGAAGCCATAGAAAGTAGCGGTGCTGTTAGTTTCCAGAACTCCTCAGGCGTGTCGATTTGTGATTTTATTAAGTTGCTTGAATTTTATCTTAGTGTGACGTTTGTCTCATTTGACAACAAATTTTACCGCCAAAGACAAGGGATTTGCATCGGATCCTGCGTAGCTCCAGTTCTTACTAACATTTTTCTAGCTTTTATTGACCGCGCCCTAGAACTAAGTTTAACAGGGAAGGGAGTACTAAAAGTATTTAGGTATGTTGATGATTTTTTAGTTGTTTTTAAAAAACAAAATAACTTGACCTAAACGGATACTGTTAACACAGTTTTAGTCAACTTCCAAAAAGAGGGGAGGGGGTTGGTGTTCACTCATGAGCTACCCAAAGGGGGGAGCTTGCAGTTTTTAGACCTTAATATTACCCTGGGCGAGGATCATGTTTGTTGGCGTTATTCCCCTCGAGCCCAGAAGGAGCTTTTGCCTTACACATCAGCACACTCAAAAACTGTAAAACGCGCCATTGCTCGCCTCTGCCTTGAGTCGGCTCTCGTGAAGTCGTGTCACCATGCTATGCAGATGAGTTTTGACACGCAAGTTGATCGGTTGGTTTCGGCGGGGTTCCTATGCACGGTTATCACAGCGGTTGCTGAAGCCCTCCTAAGAAAAGTCAAGTGTGCGTTGTTTCACAAGGCGACTGAGCCGAACAAACAGTCGGTGAGACCAGAAGTTGTGCCTTATGTGCACAGGGTCGCGCACAATGTGAAGAAAGTGGCAAAGCGACATGGCGTGCCGGTCGTGTTTTCTGCCTCACGAAAGCTTGGCCAGCTATGCGCGCACATTGGGAGCGATAAAAAGAGCTCCTGCAACAAAAAGCATGGCAAGCAGTACGTGAAGTGCTGCACAGGTGTGGTGTATGAAATACCACTGACCTGCGGAAAAGCCTACGTGGGCCAAACGGGGCGATGGGTTAATGACCGCGCGGCTGAGCACGCAAGATCGCTTACAAATCTAGGAGGTGCGCACCTTTCACAGCATTGCGCGGAGTGCTTCGTGTGTAATCGTGCGGCAGAACATGGGCCGGGGCAAAAAAGATGCCAGCAATGCAAGAAGTGTGAGCCACGGCTTCGGGAGATAAAGATTCTGGGCAGGAGTGGAGATACGAAGGCGAGGGAACTTCTGGAAGCATTCCACATTAGGAAGAGGGGAGTAGATTGCGTGAGTGATACCTCGGTTCGCCTTTTCAAGAATGAGATATCATATCTTGAACGGTTTTGTTGATGCCTGTTGTGTAGGTGTTGTTTGCGCATGCCTTGAATTTTCCATATATTTGCTGGCTTTGCAGTGAATAAAATCAGATGAAGTTAGCGCATGTCCTGTGTCAGTCTTTCTTGTGTACGTCTAATTGCAGCGCTATTACCATTTCAGTCTCAAATAATGCACCATCTAGCCCAAACTGACGTTCTTCTAAAGCACACCCACACACTCAGCCCAACGCACACACACACACATGCATAAAAAGGCAGTGAACTAGGGCGCCAGAAAGTCACGTGCATGCAGGTACAATTCCTATACAAGCGCATCCCGAAAATGGTTACACGTTTAAATGGTATTATTCAATAATTTGTACGCTGAGCAACGTGTCACCATACTTGTGTATAAATGCAGGAAACGCATGTTGTGTGCAAGCAGCCTAGGTAAAATGATCAGCGCCGTTCGTAAGTAGAAGGCAGCATATTTTCATTTTTGCGAAAGCATAGCAGCTCATAAGGAGGAAAATCAGGCGTTGTCCTCCCCAGAGGTTTGGAAAAACCACGTGACCTAATCAGAAAAATAAAAATTAAGTTTCGTAAATAAAATACTTTCCGAAGTGGGTTCCGCACCCACGAAGGGAACCCGCCGCATTGACTCAGTGGATAGGGCGCGATGTCAGTGCACGCTAAACATCCCCAGGTGTTCTAAATTATTCCAGAACCCTCCACTACGGCACCTTTTTCTTCTTTTTTTTTCACTCCCTCCATTTTCCCTTTACGGCGCGGTTCAGGTGTCAGCCGATATGAAAGACAGATACTGCGCCATTTCCTTTCTCAAAAAACCAATTTTCAATTTTTACTTTCAAGGTTAGTTTCTAAAATTGGTTTTGAGGAAAGGAAATGGCGCAGTAACTGTCTCACATATATCGGTGGACGCTCGAACCACGCCGTGAGAGGACTGACCTCTGGCCCACTTGAAGGTCAAAACCGTAAGCACCGCGAAATCGTTACGAGGTAGCATAGTGAAGCTTTCGCATCAAAAGTGAAGGAAAATAATGTTGCCGGCCGTGGCAATTGCTATCTAATATCTTAATCACCCGAGCTGCAGCCGGCGGAGGAGAAAAGGAAATGATATCGAGGAGAAATATAAAGGGGAGCGATAGCAAGGAAGCACAGGATCGAGTATTCGGGTGTGGCTCAATCCCCGGTCCGCTTTCGAAGGGGGATGCCATTCACATACCTGGCTTAATATCTCATATGGGCCCTTGAGGCTTGGGTGTTACGCATATTTTTGAAAGTATGGCGGAGTGCTTGGCGTAACGCACTCTGGCACAGGTCAGCCCGGTATTGCACTGCCTCCGGGATTGGCCCGTGGCCAACGGGCTATTGCGCGCGCTTTTCTTCTGTCTCTTTACTCCCATCTTTCACCTCCTACTATCAGCACGCAGGCAGCTGGGCGTGGCTCCGCATTGAGCCAGTAAGCAAGCCCGTGCTTTTCCTTTCGTCCTTCTGTCGACAACTCAACTCGAAAAAAGGAAGCACAGGGGCTCGAGCTGGGTTTGGGTATCGTCGCCTTCATCAACTTCCATTCGGGCGGCGTGAACTGATCAGCTTGGCTGGCCATTGCATTAGAGCAGCACGCCATCGCCGCAGCCGAAAACCACGCTGCAAGCTTTCTCCTTCACAGCTCGTCAGTAGACTTAATTGTTGTCCGTAATTTTTTTCCCCGTTGCGAAAAAACTTGACAATTATGGTGAGTCAGGTTATAACTGCAACCTCTTTCGAAAAAATAAAAACACTGACGTGTAAACAAATGCGCAACACAAGGTTCTTACTGATGCTTATACGGCCGCTAGTTCTGCTCTGTCACCAGTCATCAGATTTTCTGTACAGCAAAACACCATTTACCATGAAGACACAGACCGTCCCACGGGGAGAAGTTGGGTGCAGCGCTAAAAAAATTCTATTCCACGCATTATGCTCTGGACTCACTGAGTGATAGCTGGGCCTTGGCACAATTCTGGAACGTTTAGCCATATCTTGTGTGATGTGCATATATACCGCCAGTAGTTTTTGACAAATGGCCCCTCAAAGTCGGACAATGACGGGGCGTGTACACCGCTTCAACCCCAACCCGACTTCTTTCTTTTCTTGCACCGCAGTAAAGGAACAGTCTAGGGGAGCCGCACAGTCAGCCCGTTTCGAACACGCTGGGTGGAAAAAAAAAACAGAAACGAGAAGGGTGCCCCCCTCCCGAGGAGCTTGGCTTGAGGGGAGGACACACAAAGCGGACAATGGGCGAAGCTTACTAGCGTCTCTCTCTCAAACCGGGAGGAAGAATGTAAGAGAAGGAGGAGGAGCTCAACTTCATGCGGCCCGTGGTGGCGGTGTTGTGAACTAGGAGCGGATGAACCAGAATCCTGGCCATGTTCAAGATGATCGAATTCAAATCGCCAGCATGATTACACTAGTCGCGTCAGTTAAAGAATTTTTTGTTCAAATATTTATAGTGACTTGCTGACACCTGAAGGCCTTTTAAAACAACAAAATAATGCCAAAGTGGATGAGTTGGAGTGGGTTCACTGCAGTACTGCTGCGCGAAGAGACGAGACGACGGAGGAAGCTCTCGTGACGATAGAAGAAGGCACCGACCAAAAGAAAAGATGGAATGACGTTTCGGCTCCCCCACGGGAGCCTTGTTCACACAAGGCTCCCGTGGGGGAGCCGAAACGTCATTCTATCTTTTCTTTGGTTCGGTGCCTTCTCCTATCGTCATGTACCATCCCGACAAGACGGGTTTCCGTCAGACTCAAGACTTGAAGCTCTCGTGTGCGCTATTCCTTGTGTCGCATGTTCGGGCTACGCTTCAAACACGAAACTTCTGCACTTAGCCCATACGTTTCTTGTTTTTTGAGTGCTGAACATGCTTTTGAACAATAATTATGGCTGCGTTTCGGGGTTCGCAGTGCTGCTCATCAGAACTAGTGTGCTCCGAAGTACAGTACCTGCAGTAGCATATCAGGATAAGCAGCAGAATTACTTGTGGCAGATATACGCGTACCGCGACTCGATGATTTTGCGTTTCCGACTCAAGGAATAATTTGCATGAATTCTGGCGCCATTATCGATCGCCAGCCATGATCAAGCGTTCATAAATGCAAATGTTTGCATTGCTGAAGTATACTAGGTTATAGAATCGTTTCTCGTTCAGTTAGGTGCAGCTGTATGTGCTGCGCCCTGATGAAAGATTAAGAGGATTGCTTGTGCTGCTAGAAGGTGAAATAAATAAAGAAAAAAACAAAAACGCACACACAGCGTTACGACCTGAATACAGTGCTGGTAGTGGCTTTAGCTTAGCATGGATGTTAACCAGATGAAAAAATGCAAAAAGTGTACAAACAGCTAAGAAAGTAGTAGAGCGAAAAGACAAGTATTGACGCACATAATTTGTGCATGTAGTTTCGCTATACTGTGTACAGCCAGTTTGTCTGGTTAACGTCGAATAGGCTGGGGGAGAACAACCGACGGAATCTATCAAGCTGTGTGCTGAGCGCTGTTCGAAAGAAGTACTATCCCAAAACTGGTTTACATACAGGCTTCGAGCATTACACAGGACACCCGAACTAGACAAAGCAAACAGCACTGGCAGTACATAGCGTTGTTCACCAAAGCGCGCACCGCAGCGGAGCAAGCAAAACAGGACGGCCGGCCGCCTCTCCGTGAATAGCGTCACTTCCGCCAGTTCTCCCTTTTTGCCGTCCCCCAACGCGGCGCTTCCGGAAGCGACGAGGGCAAGTCGGCGGAGGGTTTTGTGACTTTTCTTTTTTTCTGTCGTTCAGATCTTAGCATGACATTTTTCCTGTTTCTTTTGACATGGCTTTTACGTTTCAACAAGTTGACGATTTGATGCGTGATAAAAGCTTTTCAATTTTGCATTGTAACGTGCGCAGCATACGCAGTAACCTAAATAACTTGGTTGTACACATGGCAAGGTATGAATCCTGTTTTGATGTAATAGCCGTGAGTGAAACGTGGCTTAAGCGTGATGAAGTAGTCTCTTTCCCGGGTTATAAATTTTTATCCCAGCCACGGGATACACGAACAAGGGGAGGTGGGGTAGGGATGTTTGTCAGAGATAGTGTCTCCTACCAGCTAATGGGAGTGGCGTCTGTTAGTTTTGACTGCATTGAAACCCTGTTCATAAAACTTCAGGATGGTTTGATGGTTGGTGTGGTTTATCGGACACCAAACACATCGATAACGGAGTTCCTTGAGAAGTTTGAAATGATTCTAACAGAATGTTTTCATGGGCGTCGCTCTAATATTGTCATAATGGGCGATTTCAATTTAGATCTATCACATGGAGTACAGAACAGCTACACTTTCCTTCTCGAATCATTTGCCTTACGTAACATTATTACAGAACCTACCCACGTAACAAGTACTTCGAGTACTCTAATAGATCACGCCCTCTGTAATATTGTCCCAGGAGTGCTGGCCGGTACCTGCGCTGAGGTGGTAGCCGACCATTCACCCATTTTTCTTGTAATAGAAAAAGACCTGCCTCCACAAGCGCAGTTGACGCAGTGTAAAATTCGTAGTAAGATAAACTATGTAGCACTGCGTGAAACATTAGAACAAGCCGACTTCACTACGGCATATGATGAAAACGTCAATACTGAGTGTAAGAACTTTTTAGACATCCTTAAAAATGCCATTGAACAGAGCTCTCTGCCGAACACTAATAAATACTGCCAGCCAACGTGTCCTTGGATGAATACTGAAATATTAGCCGTGTTAAAAGATAAGGACAAATGGTATCGCAAATGGAAGCAGTTGAGATCAAACGAATACTACCTAACCCAGTATAAGCGCTGCAGGAACTTGTCTGTATCTCTTATGAGAAAAAGAAAAAAAGAATATTATTCATCACTGGTGAAACAGGCGCATGGAAATACAAAAAAAATTTGGGATATAGTGAACAACGCAATCGGCCTGCGATCCAGTACGGCAACACTCCCTGAGACAGTTGACGAAGACACAGTAGAATCATTCAATACCTATTTTACCTCTATTGGGCCTACGGTTGCCGCGCAAGTTCATGCTGACGCACCTACGGCGAAGATGCCGGAACGTGTTAACAACAGTTTTGCTTTGCCTGACATAGACATAGAAGAAGTAATCACTGCAGTCGGCAGCCTTTCAGCCGGCAAGGCGGCAGGACCTGATGCAATACCCGTTAGACTGATCAAAAACAACATTGATATACTAGCGATCCATCTACTACACATATTTAACCATTCATTGGCAAACGGAATATATCCTGACGAGATGAAGGTTGCAAGGGTTGTACCTATTTATAAAGGCGGTGAGCGATCTGATCCGCGAAACTACAGACCAATATCGGTATTAAATGCAATTAATACAGTTTTTGAAAAGGTTCTTTGTAAACGTATACAAAATTTTCTAAATAAATATAACATTATATGTCATAATCAGCATGGCTTCAGGCCCCAAAGGTCAACGTCATCCGCAGTTCTTGTTCTTTCCCAACTTATAAATTCTGCACTGCATAATAACAAGCTGGCCATAGTAGTATATTTAGACATATCAAAAGCTTTCGATACGGTTGATCACACAATACTACAACAGAAATTGGAAACCTACGGTTTAAGAGGGAAAATTCGTGATCTAATTAAAAGCTATTTTACAGGACGGAAACAATATGTTGTCGTGAACAATTTAGCCTCACTACCGCAAAGCATTAATCTAGGTGTGCCTCAGGGCTCCGTGCTTGGGCCGCTATTCTTTTCCCTGTATATTAATGACCTTCCATCAACGCTGAAATATTCGAAAGCTGTAATATATGCTGACGACACTGCACTGCTTTTTACAGGGGAAAATTTAGTGGCACCTAAATGTATAATTAATGAAGAGCTTGGTGAAGTTTCGCAGTGGTTTAAAAGTAATCGGTTAACCCTTAATACTGAGAAAATAAAGTACACCGTGTTTCACTCGCGCAGGAAGAACATGAACTACGAACGTATATCTGTAACTATCGACAACACGACTCTGCTGAGGGTGCCTCAATACAAGTATCTTGGTGTCCTGTTCGCGTCTGATATGCACTGGAAAGAACAAATTAATAATGTTTGCTCCAAATTAGCCTATGGTTGTCATGTTTTACTAAAGGCCAGGGACTGCTTTGATCTTCCAATTCTACGCGTTCTGTATTTCGCCTTTGTGCACAGTCAATTATCTTATTGCCTGGAAGCGTGGGGTGGTACATATAAAACATACCTAGATCCTGTTTCTCGCCTTCAAAAACGAGCTATTCGTATGATAACTTATTCAAATAATACACACCCCAGCAGGCCACTCTTCCAGCAGCTTCGTATCTTACCCCTATCAATGGCATATAAACTGAAGATAGCTGAAATAGTAAACAATGTAATAAAATCTAACAACCCGCTGCCCCTTAGTTTATTTAGATTACCAATGAAACAAACAAGAGCTGCAACTAACAATCTACTTAATTTACCACCTTGTTACAATATGTACGGCCGGAGACTCCTAGAATACAGTGGAGCCCATGTGTGGAATGAAATCCCGAATGAAGTTAAAGAAAAAAATAACTTTTCAGCATCTTTAAAACACTGTTTAATTTCCATGGAAATGTAGGAATCAATTGTGTGTGTTAATCTTGAAGTTTTTTATTTTACACGGTCTGCGGTAGTATTGTGCTTGTGTTGTATTTGGACCCCTCACTAGCCGTAAAGGCTATGGGTCCAACCAACAGTTTGTGTACTGTTTCTGAGAATAAAGTGATACGAAGGAAAAAAAAAAAAAGAAGGGATTGCAGCTCTTTTTGCGGACAGAATCGAGAAAAAATTTACACACATGATTTCCAACGTTCCTTCTTCCCAACCACAGCGTTTGATTCGATTTGAAAACCGTTTAAGCTTCCCTTTAATTAATATCATCCCATGCCGATTGCGGTAATCGAATTTATTTTAGAAATATAAATTAAGGACTGTTTCAGGATTTGCGCGTGAGCGTCCGACTGCGCATCAAATTACACTGAGCTTCAGTCTGTTTTGTATCATCTATATTTATACATATTATATCGTCTACATTTCTTGAAAGCCTCATTGGAATGTTTTTTCTGCCATATGTGAAAAAGGGTAGGCGGCGCCACAATCAGGCACAAAAAGCTGAGTTTATGTCCACGTCAAAACAAATGCATCATACTGGAAATAAAGGTTAGGACTGTGCGAATGGGACTGGACAGGCGAGCGAGGGACTGAAACGACAACACAGGCGCAGACTTACAACTGTTTATTCAAGACCAAAGAGCAAACGCTATGTAAGATATGGATCCATGGGCATAACCGTCGCTCTCATTCACAGAAGACCTGATGAAATCTAGACCACATTGATAAAACTTTTAAGTTGCGGAAGAGCCAAAAAAGCTGAGAGCACTCAGTCAGCATGTCGCGAGAAACTCCATGTGAAGAAAAAGATTTGAAAAAAAGTAAGATACCTAACAATAAATTTCGGTGAAGATGGTGAAAAATGCGCGAGGTGAGAATGAGAATGCAGGTGACCCAATAGACGACAGGAGCTAAAAAAGAATAAAAAGTTGCTTAAATCACCTTGTGTCGTATGGTAAAACAGACATGACAGGACGGAAACAACAAAGAACAAGAGTAACGATGAAAATTACAACCAGATGAAAGAATAGAATGAGGTATAGAAAAAAACCATGATACTGGATACTAATGCTGAACAATTGCGAAGGTGAGCATAAAACCAGATAAAACCTATTTCCGGCCCTGAGGTGCAGCTTAGGAACATGATTTGGACAAAAGAGATATAATTATAGCACGCCTTTTAAAGCGAAATAGACGGAGTGCTGACTCATTTTTCACCATTTTTTACTATGTGAAAGGCTTCGACGACCTCACTTTCCATTTTGTCGCTTGACTTAAAAAAATTGTGTTGCGCAAAACTGGGCTGCAAGGTAATTTTTATCTTGTCCTCACCCTTCGGTTCCCACAGGTGTGCCAGATGACCTCCCATATTGTTCTTCACTGCCAAGTTATGTTCGCGTGCCCGCTCATTAAAACACCTACCAGTCTGACCAATGTAATCTCTACCGCATGTGAGGGGAATTTTGTAGACAAGGCCTGAATCGCACTTTGCGAACTTCTATTCGTGATTCGTGTAGCACTGTTCCCTGGTTCTCTTTTCTCTCGAGATCAAAGGCCCGATGCTACTCAGCTTAATCGGTGCCGAAAAAAACTATCCTTACACCATATTGGTTAGCCACTTTTTTGATGTTGTGGGATACCCGGTGTCTGTAAGGCATCACCTGCAGCGGCTTTTCCTTGTCGTTTTCATTCTTCGGTTTACGGCCTTCAAGCTTCTGTAATACGCTTTCATACGCTGCGGTGATGAGTTGGGGCGTACAGGCAGCTGCGCGAAACGTTTTACCGGCTGGCTAAAGCTTCCCTCTGTTTTGTGTTTTGCATGATTTTTCTAGGGCAGACTGACAGGATAAGATCATGTTGACACGTTTGACGAGCTTAGAATGTGCGCTTCCAAACGGCAGTTGGCTCTTTTTGGTTCTACAACTTTCTTTTTGTCGTTTTCATTCCTCGTTCTCCTGTCTTGTCTTATTCACGCAGTCCTGCCCTTTTTTTTGGAATGAACCAACCAGCCCACAAAAATGTTCAGCCTTATACTGACCACATAACTGACAATTCTAACCGCCAATTAGAATACCTCTCACGAGACTTCAATACAGCTCCTATTCCACTAAATTTACTGCTTTACAAATCTCTTGTGCAATCTAAACTGGAGTACTTAGCATCATCCAAGTACCGCAACAATGCAACTTTAAATATATTGTATATAATAACGGTGTCAGTTTCCTTCTTTCGAACTACAATCAAACCCGGACATACGGAACTTGAAGGCTATCGCGAGGGAGTTCGGTATATCAATAATTCGGTATTTAAAAAGTCGCAGTAAATAAGCTTATCTGTAATATAGAAGCGACAATACATTGTACCCAAGTTAAAAAACTGCAGAGGGCATCTCGGCGGCCAAGATGGTGTATGATGTTAAGTGAGGAAAGCAGCCCTAAAATCATGACGAGACGACAAAAAAGGGTCGCCTGGATTTATTGCGCTGTCTTTGTTTATAACAATTTCCTTCATGTGATGGTAGAATGTTAATCATTCGGCTAGCCAACATCGTCATCTTGTGCATTTCTAGCTCGCTCGAATGCTTCCAGCTGTCTGCAACTGATCGATTATATAGGTTCAAATTAACCTTCGAACTGTTCTCGGCTTTATTTGAAAAGTGCGTTTCAGGGCTAACCTGGCCAGTACGCCGTGGAAAAAAAATAATCGGGCGTGAGTCGAATGAGTGCCTGCAAAGCTTACTTCTGGCCACAAGTGGTGCTTAGTATGAAACATGAACTTATATATAAATGTTTTGCTCCTCAGTGGGATTGCAGTTGAACCTTGTTATAACGAAGTCTAAGGGGCCTAGAAGATTTTTTTCTAATAGCCCTTTTTCGTTATAGCGGTACGCGACCATGGTTGATACCGCAGCATGCCAATGGGGTTCCCTACCACGAGGTATACTGATCAGGACATATCTGGCGTTCACTGAGGCGCAAATGTGCGTTGCGGGAGATGTCAACACGTGCGCCTAGCGCTCAAAAAGCGGCCAAATGACGTCTGTACACTAACGGCTCATTTCCGCCTTGTCAAGTGCGCCCGTTTCTTCCGAGCCATACATGGGCTCCAGCATCAAGAAGATGCGTCTGTGAGAGAAAGACGTATTCAATATATTCAGCACCGTTATCTAGTTGCTGAATCCGATACGGACCAGTTCAAAAGTGGGGGCATGTCGATTTCGACATGCAGAGATGAAGTTTTTTAAAAAAGAAGTTTTTTTCGCTTTTTATCCAGGTGTGAAAAACCCGAAGAGAATATCGAAAATTTCGAAATGAGATTTCAAGGTTTTAGAAATTCTTGCTACTGTTTTGCTTGATTTATTTCTTCGTTTTAAAAATAACTACACCGTACATCAATGAACGATTTTAGACGAATTGTTATAACTTGTCTCAGCAATTTTCAAACGATCGAACTTCGACGCTGCGGGTGCATCGGGCTGCGCTGGGATGAGCGTAACAACAAATTTTTAGTGTTGCTACTCAGGCTGCAGTAGAGCGAAATGGCCATGCACGCTGCCACGTGACGCACACGGCGTAAAACAAGAAACGCTTCTGCACAAGTAAGCGGTTTTCTTCGAATGGAAGCCTTCTAAGCCAGAAAAGTCTCTACGAAATTGGCTACTTACGGGAAGTCTACTTGAACGCGCAGTAACGTATCCAGCGACAGTAAGTGAGTCGGACACACAGTGATTTTTGATCGGTGGTCGTGTTCGTTTTCTCGGCACAGGATTAATGGTTGGTTGCACAAATATGATATTGATATTTTCATATTCGTCGAAATAGTGAGCATTACTAGACATGTTTTCACTATTAAGCAATTAAAAAATCTGTTTTGTCGTGTTTCCAATTTTTCCCCAAATTTTCAGTTTTTCTTCAGAGAAAAACGAAGTAAAAACGCTTTTTTCCAAGGTGTTCCAAACGTCCAGAAATTTTGCATCTCTAGCTTGTGAGTACCCGTTTTTATTGGCTTAGCCCCACAAATCACAAGCACATGGGTGACAGTACTTCGCCGCCGCACAGCACTGTCTTGTGAAAAATGCGTATGCCAGACAGAAAGCTTTGATGATAATAGCCGCGTAGTGGTCAACGCAAATTGTTTTTCACTTTAGTTCTCCACCCATTTATCGCTATAAAACCAGAGGGATGTCGATGTCATCAAGCTCACCAAGCACATTTCCAAAAGGTGCTCACCACATTACCATGACTCGTAAACAAAATAAACAGCACATGGAAGCAGAGATGCGGAGTGCATTTGCAGTTGGTCGTTTGCAGGGAGGAGATTGGAGGACGAGAGAACTGCAAAGACCTGATAGCGGGGTCATTTACGGGTGGTACGGCTGGAAACGAGACAAAAAAAACTAACGAAAGAGACACCACAGACGAGCGCTGACCCGCCATCTGTTTCCGGTTTCACACGTGCACAGCGCTCGTCTGTGGTGTCTTTTTCTTTAGTTCTTTCGTCTCGTTTCCAGCTGTACCACCCACAGTGAACTATTACCAACTCGCCCAGCTCTACAACCTTCTTCGGTTAATGGGGCAGTTTCCGCATAGCGCGTGAGATGATCATTGGCGACAATGATCCAGGGACCCTTCGGAAGTGATGGGAAGAGGGCAGTAAAGGTCGATCCCAACAGAATCGAATGGCCAGTCTGGACAAGGCAAAGCTTGCAGGTGACTGCGTTAATTGGTTCTTGCGACGCCGACATTCGAGGCAAGAGCGGATGTATTGGTCGACAAAACGATGCATGCCCTGCCAGTAATGCCGAAACGCAGACGGGTAAAAGTTTTCAGCAGACCCGCATGGGCGCATTGCTGGTCGTCGTCACAAACAGCGCAAATGGCGGAGCAGAAATGCCGTAGAATCACGAGCAGCCGCTTGCGACCATCTGGTATACGTAGCTCCGACGGTACAGCAGCTGGCCACGCACGACAAAGTGACGAGTCCGATGACTATGGCATCTAGAGTGGAGACACGCTGAGCGGCTGGCTAAGATATCCAGAAAGGAAACAATTCAAATACGCTTGCACTGCTCAGAAGCTACACCAATGGCGTCAAGAGAAGAATTTGTAAGACCCGAAATAGATGGTGGGTCAGGATCAAAGGGCACAGGGGAGCGTGAGAGGGCTTAGGCATGTCAGTGTTTACGACCGAAGCGATAAGTAACCGAATGTCGTAATCTTGTAAATTGAGAGAACTGAGATCTCAGCGACCAAGGCGGTCGGAAGGATCCTTGAGAGAAGACAGCCAGCAAAGGGCATGGCGAACTGAAGCCCGTATCAGTAAGGACGAAATTTTTTGGTGGCGCAAATAATCGCCAACGTTTTTTTTGTGACTGAATAATTATTCTCCGCTTTTGTGAATTCATGACGCGTAAACAAGTACTTACTCACTGAAGCCAGGTTTCCACTGAGAAAGTACGGCACCCAGACCAATAGCGCTGTCGTCCGTGGTCAGCTTGTACATTTTTCCAAAGAACGCGTTTGATTGGCGTTAATTGTTAAAAATTTCATGATTCATAAAATTAATAACACATCTAGTTCATAGCACAGCGTACTGTTTGCAACGGCAGCACTTTCCTGGATATAAAATTAGATTATTCTCTCTGGAGATACGGGCTTTAACTCTGAGCAGGGAGCCGTCTGCATGTAGTTTGACCTGATTGAATCAGTAAAGTGCCAAAATTTTTGACGCAGTCTAGTAGGAGCTAGGCATAGGCTTCATGAAAACTTCTCTTTATTCGAAGTTTAGTACAGCATTCCGGGACATTTTTGCGCACGTACTTCAGAAGTAGTTGCGCATGCGCTCACCTGCCGATCTAGATGGTTTTAAAGCAGCCAGAAAGAGGTTGAATGCTGAATTGAGGCGGGCCAATAAAATGTACTTCCAGGAATTATTCACTTATATCGCGCGAAAGAACCCAAATATCATTTGGAAAGTAGTGAATAAGGTCTTAGGTCCTGGAACGAAGAATACCGAGCCAAACAGAATTACTTTTAACAGCTCCGAATTTACTGGAAAGGCACTCGCGGAACATTTTATTGAACATTTTATTAAATGTATACAAAGGGACAAGAACCCAGTAAGTATTCCCGAATGTATGTTTTTGCAGCCAACCAATGAATCAGAAGTCTACACAACATTTATTGACTTGAATAAGAGTACAGCATAAGATGTAAATAATATGCAAGTAAAGCCCGTTAAATATGTTTTGGAGCGTATTCTCCTTGTTCTAACTCACATCTATAACTTGGTTCTTGAAACAG
This sequence comes from Amblyomma americanum, assembly GCA_030143305.2. Taxonomy (NCBI): domain Eukaryota; kingdom Metazoa; phylum Arthropoda; class Arachnida; order Ixodida; family Ixodidae; genus Amblyomma; species Amblyomma americanum. Next base: position 197,532 of record JARKHS020011639.1, on the reverse strand, counting down.
GTGTATTTCCATTTTATATAAAGAAAGCTAGGTTAACTGCAGCTCATAAGGGAGGCGATAAAAAAGTGGTTTCAAATTACAGACAAATATCTGTTCCCCAAATAGTTTCAAGGGAGCTAGAGAAACTAATTTATGGTCGAGTAATTCTTTTTCTAGATAAGCATAAAGTGCTAATCAATGCCCAACGAGGATTTCGGGAAAAGAGAACAACAGAGACAGTCTTATTGGCTCTGAAAGCAAGTATACTACCATATATAGGACATAACAATCATACCTTAAGTTTATTTATTTACTTCACGAAGGCCTTTGATTGCCCTAATCGCGATATAAGACTGCATAAACTTTCACTTTACGGAATTCGGGGCATACTACTGGAACTGTTCCGATCATATATGAGTGGTAGAACTCAGTGCGTATGCGTCTATAGGGAACAGTCAAATATCTTTACAGTTACACATGGTGTACCATAAGGAAGTGTTTTGGGGCCTTTACTGTTTAACTTATATATAATGTTATTGTTACACTAGACCAAATGGCGAAGTTCATAATATATGCAGATGATAGCACAAGGTGGCGGGCCCATTTGGGTCCGACATGGGCAATGAGGTCTGGTGGCTGCCCGCAATAAACCTACATGGGTCCCCTGTGGGTGCAGTGCTGGCAAAAAAGGTTTGGGCTGCCCATTTTATTCCTGAGTGGGCCCCTCGTCAGCTACGCGTAGGCTTAAAAAGAGCAGGCAGCCCACCTGGGTCGCACCACAGATACATGTGGGCAACAGTGCGGGCTCTATCGTGGTTCAGTGCGGGCAGCCCATCTTGGGACTGCGTGTACAGCACCTTGAGGGAGCCACGGTGTTTTTAAGTGGGCAAAGAGATAGTATTCCCGCATTCGGCCTACATGGGTCCTGTGTGGAAAATACAGCGGCTAAACCATGGGCTTCGCAGTGGTGAAGTGTTGTAGGCATGCATTTTGAGTTGTCATAGCTAATGAAAAGAGTTCAGCTTAAGTTAAGGACAACGCAGCGAGCCATGGAAAGAAAAGAAAAATGATAGGTGTAACGTTAAGAGACCGTAAGCGGGCAGAGTGGTGAGGGAACAAATACGGGTTAATGACATCCTAGTCGAAATCAAGAGAAAGAAATGGGCTCTGGCAGGGCATGTAATGCGAAGGCAAGATAACTGCTGGTCCTTAAGGGTAACGGATTGCATTCCAAGAGAAAATAAGCATAGCAGGCTGCAGCAGAAGGTTAGGTGGGCGGATGAGATTGAGAAGATTGCAGGCAAAGGGTGGATGCAGCTGGCAAAGGACAGGGTTAATTTGAGAAACATGGGAGAGGCCTTTGCCCTGCAGTGGGTGTAGTAAGGCTGATGCTGATAATGAGCAGCACCTACTTTGGTCCCGCGCGGGATAGGCGTGGGCACATTTGTCATTCCCGCATCTTCCCCGCCTGTATCCTGAACAGGGCATGAAAGGGCTAAGTATGGGCTGCATGCAGTTCGTGTGCATAAAATATGCGGTTGCATGATGAAGTGCGGACAACCCCAATATGGGCTGCCCCTGCAGCACCCTCAAGGATCCAAGGAGTCTAGCTGCGTGTAGGCAAACATCCAATATTCCCTAGCTTACAAAATACGTAGAAAATACGTGGGCGGCGCATGGGCACATATCTGCCATTCGCACATCTTCCCAGCCTACATATCTGGTAGAAAAGGGTTAAGTGTGGGCTATGCAGTGGCAAAATGTGTGTGCATGAACCTTTGCTATACGGCGGTGAATTGCGGGCAACCGCGATGAGGACTCGCCGTGCATAACTCTGGCGACACTGTGTGTAGAAACAGCAGTATATTTCTGCCTGTAGCCTTCGTAAGTCCTGCGTAGATTGTTTTGTAGTTTGCAGTGCAGAAACATCACGCGTAATTTTAGCGATCGTTGCCCGGCGACACCTATTGACATGTAGTCCCACTTACATTAGCCTGGCTGCATATCCTACATCACATGTAAAAGGGCTGCATGGGTGCCACAGCGGTGGAGCATGGGCGCATGGGTGAAGTGCGGGCATATATATATGCTAAGTATATGGGCTGCCCACTCAGCACGTTGATAAAACCAGATGAATGTGGGCAAATAGCTTGCATTCCCGCGTTAAATCTAAATAAATCCTACATATAATATGCAATTAGGCACGTAATTTAAGTTATATGCGCTTCAAAATGACAAAGCATATAGGTAGACGAATTCCGGCTGCCAGCAATAACTGAGACGGTCCCCTCTTCCGACCTATACTCTGGTACAAGTGGTTCTTGTCAGTTTTGTTTGGGGTCACTTGATAATTTGAAATTTTTTATGGTCCCTTGATGTTCGATTTAATGAGCTTTTGCAGTAATAGACATTTTGTTGAAAGCTACAATATAACCTTTGAGATTAAATTTTTTTGAAGTTTAGTAAAGCTGAGTTGTTCTGCAGATCATATCTTTGTAGCATAAGCTGAAATGCGTTTTACCAGAATCTTGTAGCTGTGCTAAAAAATATGGGTGAAAGCTCGTTCATCCCGTCTGCAAAAGACCAGAAAGCAAAAGAAAAGCTAAGAAAACAATTTGTAAGGTTATTCTGCAAAGAGCTGAAACATTGTCGCCTGCTTTTGGCGTGAAAACTGCACGGCAATGATACACGGAGGCGCGGAGCGCCTTAGTCTAACTGCAATTTTGTAACAGTTCGCAGTAATTATTTACCTTCACGCAAAAAGCTACGCTATTAGCCACGCGCCAGCGCCTCGCGTTCTTCCCAACGCCGTTCAAATCCAGCGCGCTGGCGGCCAGGTCACATGGCAGGACGCAGCAAATCCTCCCCCTCCTCTCTCTTTGTGCTTTCCTGAGTGATATCCGGCTAGGCCTAGGCTTTACGCCACGCTGTGCCGTGGTCCGTGCTGTTGCTGTTCGTGCTGCTGTTTGTGTCTGATTTCAAAATCGTTCCTTCAAACCTCCGTTTGGGTTTCCTGCTTATCGTAGCTTGCGCCGCGTGTCAGCAATGCAGCCGTTCGCGTACTTTGTGAAAAGTGACCACGCCGAGAAGCATGGAGCCGTTTCATATTGACAACACGTTCGGCTTCAACCGTAGCAACCGCTAAGCAAGAGAAGAAAGCGGTTACTGCATTTCGTCGAGTCTTCGTTTCCAGGTGAGACCCTTAATGTAGCGCAATAGTGCGTGTAATTTGCGACAGCGAAAATAAACGAGCGAGCGCAAAGGCGAGAAGAAACGGAAGGGACGTTGCTCTGTCGACTCTGTCCTGTTCGTTTCCCTTCGGCATTGCGCGTGAGTGGCAGGTTGTTTCCGCGGCAGCAAAGTGCATTCTACATCAACGTTCTTAAACAGGTTCAGTTTCGCAGCTCCGTATACTCGCCGCTTGCTCGCGTGCCTATCGTGGACGTCGCTGGAACGGCGCTGCAGTCGCACTTTTCTACACAACTTGCGTGTCGTCTGCTATGCCGTCATAAAGACGGGCGCTACCGCGCCCTTACCTGCAGGTAAATTAATTTTTTTCCGGCGTGAGCAATCAAGAATACGGCATAACTGCTGTTGATACGTGGCGAAAATCTGTTCCGCTTGGGGGCACAAGAGTAGAACCACAGGGGCTGGGAAGAACGATATTTCAATGAGGCACTACACGAGGCGTGCTTCGCTTTTTAAATGTCTCTCCTCCGATCCTACTCGTGTGTATCGCTATATATATATATATATATATATATATATATATATATATATATATATATAATATATATATATACCAAAAGTGATTTCTGGCAGCTGATTTGGTCAGATATAATATATAAGATCACCAAAAATTGAAGAAACATAACAGGATTTAATTCACGATGTTTCGGCTGGAGGACCAGACTTTTTCCAGTGTAGTACAGTGTCGAAACACGCAGTTTTTATAGAGAGCGCGAGGTACAAAGTTTACAAGTTTACAGCAAAGCACGAGTTCAAAACACTAGGGGGGGGGGGGGGGAGCGAAGAGACCAGGAAGAACATTTTTTCTCTTTTTTTAACAAAGGAAGAGAGAGAATCGGTGACAATCTAAGAAGGCGTCTTCTAACCTGAATGCAAGTGTTCCCAAGGGGCCGAAAAAAAAATTTAATAACAAAGAATAATAAGAATAATATTATAAAAATATAAAAAGGGGGAGATTCTTTCTCACCACCACAGGGCTGCCTTGGAAAGACCCTCGAGGTGTCGCTCCTCTCAGCATTTTGGTGACAAGCGTGAAGGGCCCGACACCTGTACAAGGAGGAAGCTACATTCCAGAGAAACTGGTAAGGGGGAGGAGGGGGAGTAAAGAGGAATGCAAGCGAGGCCTCTAATAAGAAAAAAGACGAAAAAGAAAAAAAGAAAGTAGTGAAGAAAGGAAAGAAGAGCCATTGTACAAGGCTTGGTAATATGCATTCAGAGAAGGGTGGTGGCAGCACGAGAGAATACAAAATAGGACATTAAAAAAGGGGGGGGGATTCTTTTGCACCACCTCAGGGCTGCTTTGGAAAGGGGTGAAGGGCGCATTTTGGTGACAAGCGTGAAGGGCTTGACCCCTGTACACGCAGAAGACAACATTCCAGAGGAACTGGTAGGGGGGAAGGGAGGCGGGTAAAGAGGAATGCCAACGAGGCCTCTAAGAAAGAAGAGAAAAAAAGAAACAAAACACAAAGACAAAAAGAATAAGAAAAAGAAAGAAAATTAGGGGGAAAAAGGAAAGAAGAGCCATTGTACAAGACGGAAATATCCATTCAGACAAGGGAAGTGGCCACACGATGAAATCAAATGATACAAGTTCCTAATCAATCCTTAGAAGGGCACTCCGTACACACGCATACAGATACAGACAAAAGACGAGGCTAACAATAAATCCAACACCAGGAACGAACTGCAATGAGTCGGAAGTACAATCTACCGCAAGACAAATGACCATTCAGAGTAAACAATTCATCAATGTATGAAGCGAAGACCGACATGACAGCAAAAATATGAGAGGGGATAACAGCAAATGGGTGCCAATATAATACAATGCGCGACAATACAAGATAAGAATAATAATAAAAAGGAGAAAGAAAATAGCAGTAAATGTGGGACAATGCAAGTGAAAAAACTGAGGACAATGCAAGTGAAAAAAGGAAAACACGTCGGAAGATATGCTTGTTATGCATGCTGCCGCCCGTCCTTTGAGTCTGGGATAATTATTTTTGATAGTCTGGGACAATTTTTATTCTAGGAGTGTGTGATAACTATTTGTTACATCTATTGAATGTGTAAGCATGATAGCCGGCCTACTGTTTTCGTTAATGCCGCTCGAGATTGTGTTAAATTTGTGAATCAGGTACGATTCACAGCTCTCGCGGTCATAATATTTTTTGAACTCCGATTGGAGTACAATAGCTGTAAAGTTATCGAATGGGCGCCCAAGGTTGTTGATGTGTTTTGAAAGTGCGAGATTTGGCTGTGTCCGCACATGTGATCTGTGGTTGTTGATGCGAATTCTAAACGGTGTAACTGTCTGCTCTACGTACTGTGCTTTACAGGTGCGACATTGCAGGAGGTAGACAACATTAGCGCTGTCGCATGAAAAGTTAAATTTTATCTTAAATGAGAAGGATGACGCCGTGCTTTTACCACTGGTTGTTGTTGTAATCATCGGACAGAGTTTGCACCTAGGTTTATTGCATGGCGCGGATCCTCTGAAGCTACGGTTGCCGATTGTAGACGATGTTATCATATCCCGGATGTTCCTTGCGCGCCTATACACAACACGTGCGGGATCAGGGATAACTTCTTTCATTTTTTCACTCTGTTGAAGGATGTTGGGGTGTTTTTTAAGAATTGCGCTAACATTGGGCATTGAAAGCCGAATGGGTAAGGACCAGATTGACTTGATAGTCCGGGCGTGGCTGCTTTTTGCCATTTATGAGTTCGCGCCGGTCATGCTTTGAAGCTTTCTTGACTGAATCGTCGATGACCGACAATGGGTGCCTCTGTCGTGCTAGGTCCACACGGAGTTGCTCGCAGTTTGATTCAAAGTCGCCTTCTTTAGAGCAAATCCTACGGAAACATAGGGACTGACTCTAAGCGATGGATGTTTTACAATGGCGAGTGTGACTGCTCTGGTAGTGTAGGTACTGGTGACGGTCGGTGGGTTTTCTGTAGACTGTTGTCTCAAGTTTGTTATTCGTGATGGTCACCTGGACGTCAAGAAAATTCATTGTCGAGGCTGAATGCGACGAAGAAAACGAGATGTTAGGATGAGTGCTGTTGAAGTCCAAAATAAACTTAGTGAGTTTTTCCTCACCATGTGTCCAGACCATAAATATGTCATCGATGAATCTTCTGTAAAATATTGGTTTAAAGAGAAAGTTGTTGAGGAAATTCGTCTCAAGCACAGCCATGAATATATTAGCGTAATTTGGTTCAATTTTGGTTCCCATTGACGTTCCACTTATTTGCACGTAGTGCTGGCCATTAAACTCGAAGGTATTTAACTCAAGTATCAGTTTTAACATATCTGCAAGTGTGCTGCCGTCCACCGGTTGTTTAGATTCTAAGCGCTCATAAGCATAGACGACTGCGTTGATGCCATCAGCATGCGGTATATTGGTGTACAGTGAAGCGACATCCAGGGTCACTAGAAGGGAATCATCTGGAATGACCAAGTCGAGAATTTCACACAAAAAATGGGTGGTGTCCTTAACATAGGAAGGATATAAGGAAGGGATATCCCTGATGAGGCGGTCGACATAACTCGAGATGTTTTCAGTAACGGTTCCAATTCCAGAGACAATTGGTTCTTCCCGGATTGTTTTCTTTATGAATCTTTGGAAGAAGATAAAAACGTCCTGGACTTGAATGTAACGGAACTAGAGCTTTTGCGATCTTGTCCTCAATTTTCTTCTTTTTTGCCAAACCTAAAATAGATTCTGAAACTTTCTTATTATACTCTGGCGTGGGATCAGTAGGGAGAGCCTTGTAAAATGAGGAATCACTTAACTGCGTTTGGGCCTCATCAAGGTAATCCTTTTCATTCATAACTACGATGGCGCCACCTTTATCCGCTGGTTTTATTACGATGTCAGATCGGCTGCTGAAAGCCTGCAACGCATTGCGTTCAAGCATTTTGAGATTAGGGCGATAAGAGCGTCGTTTTTGAAATTTGGAAAGGATATCCTTTTGCACTGCATTTAAGTATAAATCTAGACACTTATCGCGCTGCGGAGGTGGCGTCCAATGAGTAATAGATCGACGTTTTGGACCGGGATCTAATGTTTGGAGGCGACCGTGGTAGTATTCTCTCAGTCTAAGGTTTCGGGAGAAATTATCCGGATCTTTGTAAAGTTGAAGTTCATTAATTATACCGCTAGTGGGGCAAAAGTTGAGGCCCTTGGACAGCACCATGCACTCATCGTGTGACAAAGTTACTGACGAGGAATTAACAACATTGTTTGGTGTAGATTTGGTGACTTTTAAGGTTGATTGACATGAGCCTGAATTGGGTGAACTGATTCTTATATCTGATGTAGAGGTTGGACTACCGGTTGAAAGGAGCTGACAAATTTCTGATTCTGACGAATGGAGCTGCAGAGGAACCCCATCCCGAAGGAACTTCCTCTCTCTCTCTGAGTTAGGAGTGAACGCTGTTTCTTGTTTAGAAATAGCTCTAAAAGTGCAGTTTCCTTATCGGTCATATGAACGTCTTTGCGTAGCTGAGCTTCCTTGAGCCTCAAAGCGTCCAGACAAGACTTGTCATGTTGGAGTACAATATCCATTAGTTCTCTTGATGCTTTCTGAAGTATGTCCTGCCAATGGGTTTTTAGAGGAAGCGATAAGTCCGATGTGGCTGGTTTTAAATATATTCTCATTCCTTTCGGAATGATATTTGCATGGCTATACAGGTCTAAGGATTTCACGTGATGTTCGTATCTAGCTCTTTTTTCTACAAGCTTTCTTAATGTTAAAAACTTTTTCGATACAGAAGTTTCAATCAGTTCACCTTGGTCTTTAGCAGATAGTCAGTTCTTGGATGAATTTTCGACGACGTCCTTGTAGCTACGCAGGGAGTAGCGCGGCTTTGGCTCAGGTGTCGCAGTGGATGAATTCTGCGTTGGTGGCTGTCTGGGTGTTTTGGGAATGCCGTGGGCATGGTCAGACCACGTTGCTTGTGCCCTTCTAGTAGATTTACGGAGCAGGATCTGCTGGAGGTGACCCGCTATTATGGCCACACCTTCAAAACTGGGATGCAGGCCATCTGCGGCCATTACTCGTGCAGGTGGAAGCCACTCCAGCCCATGGTCCACGTAAAAGACTCCTCTTGTGCGCTGGCAGTGCTTGCGTAGCATGGTGTTGAGGCGGAAAGCTTCGCGGTTACAACGCTGGACGGTCCTCATGCCAATGCCTCGACGACGTCGGTTTAGGGCACGAGGAAGCACAAGGGTCACGGAAACCGAACGCACCTGAGGATGGTCAGCTTTGATGGTTCCAAGGAGGGTCTTGTACCGCTCGAAGGCAACTTCCGCCGGCGTTGTCGCAACGTCGTTAGCACCGACGTACAGAAGAAAGGTGGTGGTGGAGCGCGGCACGTGATCCAAAAGCGAGCCGATGTCTTCTATCTCGCACCGGACTGAGAGATCAATGCAGGCGTTCCAAGTAGATGAGCATCGAAGTGATTGTGAACATGCTTCACTTGAGAGTCCCCAATTACTGCAGACGTCACTGTAGTACGAGGAAATTTGCACGTTATGTCCTTCTTCATGGTGATGGTATCAGGAGCCATTGGAGTAATATACCAAAAGTGATTTCTGGCAGCTGATTTGGTCAATATAATATAAAATCACCAAAAATTGAAGAAACATAACAGGATTTAATTCACGACGTTTCGGCTGGAGGACCAGCCTTTTTCGAGTGTAGTACAGCATTTGAAACACGCAGTTTTTATAGAGTGCGCGAGGTACAAAGTTTACAAGTTTACAGCAAAGCACGAGTTCAAAACACTAGGGGGGGAGGGAAGAGACCAGGAAGAACATTTTTTCTCTCTTTTTTTTAACAAAGGAAGAGAGAGAATCGGTGACAATCTAAGAAGGCGTCTAGTAACCTGAATGCAGGTGTTCCCAAGGGGCTGAAAAAAAAATTTTTAATAACAAGAGAATAATAAGAATAATAATATAAAAATATAAAAAAGGGGGAGATTCTTTCTCACCACCTCAGGGCTGCCTTAGAAAGGCCCTCGAGGTGTCGCTCCTCTCAGCATTTTGGAGAGTGACAAGCGTGAAGGGCTCGACCCCTGTACAAGGAGGAAGATACATTCCAGAGAAACTGGTAGGGGGGAGGAGGGGGAGTAAAGAGGAATGCAAGCGAGGCCTCTAATAAGAAAAAAAGACGAAAAAAGAAAAAAAGAAATTAGCGAAAAAAGGAAAGAAGAGCCATAGTACAAGTCCTTAATGACCTGCCAGAAAAAATCAATGATTACTGAGTCAAAACTTGTAGAAGCAAAAGTGTATATCACGACGAAAAGCAACTCAGAGCGCTCCGACTGACATCATATTAAGTAAAAGTACCTGAATCTTCGACGAGTTCACTCGAATCCCTTCCGCAGGGTGCTTTGTGTTCAGTGCATCGAAAAGATCGTTCATTCTTCTCGTGAAGGCCTCTGTTCCCTCTATGTGAACGAGTCCTTCCACACGCTCTGCCCTGTAGACCTGCAGGCCAATGGCAGTGCTCCGACTGAAGAGCTGCAGGGAAAGTGTATGTTTGATGACACTATTCCCAACACTGAACGCATTGATATTTATAAATCTTTGTGTAGTTCCCCTCGTAGCTAACCTGCACAGCAAGCCGCACGGTCATTCTCTCCACGTTCTTCGGTTGCACATGAGCTGCTGTCTGTTTATAAACGACCTTTAGGTGTTTCTTCCCCTCCTTCTCGAAGAGCAGTTGATAGTGACTGAAGTCAATACTGTAGTCTCCAGCATGGAAGTATATTTGAAGAAATAAGTCGCAAATACAGATTTTCACCTCGTTACCTTAAAAGAACAGTGACTCCAAATTTTATTCGTGAGTTACTTGTTTGGTATGATGTGCTGCATATGCTGCACATTAGAAAACATGGATAGCCGCGTGGATTGCCCCAACAAGATGCTGTTTCGGTTTTCGTTTTCAACAGCCCAACGAAGGCTGTGACGTAACAGACGCGTTGAGGTTGAGGCATAGAAAAACTGTAGTATGGTTGCTATACTTCGTCTACTAATTCACATAAACGTTTACGCAAGCCTGCTCAAGAGTTGGAATCCCAAAAAAATGAACAAGCAGTGATTATAGCGCAGTTTTTGCATGACTCACGTGACCTCAGATCGTTTGCTTGTTCGGCTGTTGAATCCGAAACAGGATGAGAGAAAAAAACCAATCACAGATTATTGATCTGGCGTAGGTGAATGCTATGTCATTGCTCATGTATTCTAGTGTCTTGCGCACCATTCCGAATGAAAAAAACATTCAGCCCAAAAAATAGTTTCTCTACTTCATTTGATGCATTATTAATGAAAGTGTGTTACTTCATGCATACCTGGCCACATCAGTGCTTGAGTAGATGGTTCCGCACACATTTGACGACGTGAGGATTGCCACACATAAAATCAAGGTACTTCCCCTCAGGTACACACGGATGTTGAATCTTGTGACAAGGGGATGCAAAGTTGCCACTGATTCCCACGTGCTGCCGCATTGAACGATTATGTCCAGCACCATCGCTGACCACCGATATGACAGTCGCTCCATACTTGTGCATTTGGATAACTGCCTCCAACACAAGTTGCGCCAAAATTCTTCCAGGTGCAGCTCCTTTCATGGCCAAGGTCTCTATAGGTTGCACCCAGTTTTCAAGCACAAGCACAAACATAAGAACAAGAGCATGGTTCGCAAGCTGTGTGCTTCCTTCTGAAATTTCACCGTAATCGACAAAGCCGTCCATCATATATGTTTACGTGCTGAAGTTTTACGCCTGGTGCAGTTTTATTTCATCTAATATCAGTGTGTCAAATACCTGGCCATCCATTCTCCCACCTAACTGCTTTTCTATTGCTTCCAAAAAAATGGAGTTGAACCCAAACTGGCAAGGTATGCCTTTAAGGGCTTGGGTAATACGACTCATAGATGGCAGAGGCTTCATCTTCATGTCATAAATAAGCATGTAAGGTTGTGGACTCGCTATCCTCAGCAATAAACAGTTTAACAACCACTCAGCATTGTAGCGCATGCCACATGCTGACTGATTTCAGCTTCTTTAATGATGTCATGAACGCCAGGCGCTGCAAAGGTGGGAGATCAACCAATGCTTTTTCAATTCCTTAATCTGTAACCTTTGAGAGCGCTGCTTTCAGACCACGACCTCGCTCTAATTTTTCTCCCACGCGACAGTTGCTCGGCAAGCTTTCCTCTTCATGTCCGGCAGCTTCTGGCCCTTCTTAGGTGCTGCCGTTTTCTTCCTCGCGCGCACCTGCCTTCGCAAACGCAAGCAACGCGCAAAGATTAGCTGCTTCGAAAAACTTAACAGTGTTTGTGATGAGCAGCTTCCAACTTCGTCGGCTGTTCATCAAGATTAGTATTTACAGCTGCACATATAATGAAGCTATCTGTTTCCATTAAAAAGGTTTCAAGGTCAGTAACAGAAGCTACAGATTTAAACAGCTGCTTGTGCAGCTTGTTATAGCCGTTCACTAAGCAGTTACCAGTATAATTTCATTTTGCCAGTCTGTAGTTGATAGAGTCGCAGTCGCCAGGTCACCAATCCTAAGTGCAGTCGACGTAGCACTGGTTTCCGCCGAGTGGGAAAGAGGCTCATTCGGGATGACTGCCTCTACGCAAGGCTCGCCTGAGGAGGACGTACTGTCTCTGCAAGGATCTTCGCACTTATCAGTCTGCATGAGAGCACATGATTTTGGTGACTTTCGCCTGTATTTCGAAATTGTTGGCTTTGAGAATCGGCCTGGAAGGCCGGGAAAGAGTCGAGGGACAGCACCGGGCGCTAGCGCCCAGTTCCCACGGGGAATTCGGACCTCTTGCCCGTTCACAACGTGCTTGTACTCTTTGATAATATCTTCATGCTCAAAATGACGCTCACATATCTTAGACGTGTGAGAGAGCGGTCTGTTCTTGCAATGCAACATCTGCTCCCACCTTTTAAATGCGCAGGCGGTTTGAAAAAATTATCATCGGTGGCATCGTTTCTGTTGCCACTTGTGCAGCCGGGCGCAAAGCAGGATGGCAAGTTTACCTCTCGCTTGAAGTCACCAAATGCACATATTTCACCGCAAACACGTTTTAAAAACACTAACAGCACCATCACACGAAAAACCAGCTTGAATATCTGAGTAGCCTGTCGTAACTGCAGCGAGCGAAACTCCCTCGAAAGCAGACGATGTAGAAAAGCTCGACTGCAGCGCCCCTAGTTCCCGCGACCGCCACTTTAACCACCTCCCGAGCGGAGCTGCGAAATTGATCCTGTCTAAGAACGTTGTTTCACATCGAATCATCAACCTGCTGGTCTGTCAGTGTTCACGGTGTATGCGTGGCGACGCGAGAGCCGAGGTGCATCCATAGATGCGTTTGCTGAATGGCAGGCTCGCGTAGGAGTCCTAAATGTAAATCTGGCAATTGTATACCGCCCAGCAAGGTGCGTGACTATGTTTGGGCTTTCGTTAAGGCGGTTGCCCGACTTCCTGTTCATTATTCGACGTGGGACGTAATCGTCTACTTGGCACGCGTGTTTTTACGCCTGTATCGTCCCGTTGCGGACTGACGATACCAAGCGCCGCTCGGTCTGTTTAGCGTTGTGTTACTCGCTACGCGTATGTGCGTCTTTATAGTGATCTGATGTGGCGTCTTAAGGTTAGAACACACCTCTACGAGCCGATTACATCAGCTGTCAAGCGCAGAGTGGGAAGGGTGTGACGCGTCAAGCCATGCAAGCGACTGAGTTAATTGATCGACGCGTCACTGTGATACCCCTACAAACAGGGAGCTGCCTGCTCGATCACTTTTGTAACATTGGTAACGTTGCCTGCAGCTGTAAAGTTATTTTAGTTGCAGGCGGTCATGAATAAAATTTTTGCTAAATGTTGACGAAGAAGTGGCCCTATAAAAATAGCGCTTTGTAGCCCTTTCAAATTGAGTGGTTTTGAATAACCTAAGTAATACAGAGCTGATCATAAAAACTAGTGCGAGCAAGTGGCGTTATGTATTTGATGTTTAGCTTTTTTAAAATTTTCTTGTTGTGTGAAATGCCTGCAATACAAATAATTATCAGGAAGTGCCAGGCATTGTGGGTGCAAAATACACAGCTGAAAATTATGATGTGCAGGTGAAGTACCGGCTCTTCAGTAGTGAAGAGGTCTGAAATAGCTTCATCGGAGAGAATGTCACCACTGTCCAGATTTGGGACTGTTCTTGTCTGTGCCCGTTCAGCGTACATTGCAGAGCACAAGCATGTATCGAGTTTTCTAAGATGTGTTTTTTTTCACCTCTGTGTTGAGATCAGTGTGTTGCAATGTCTGCTTTGGACCAGAACGTTGATGGCATGTATTGGCATTCCCCTATTCAAAATAACCTGTGTGTCTCTTCTCAATAGGTCATCATCAGATAGTGCCAGTTTCATGCTCAGAAAGAAGCAGTGTTTAAATTCAGGGGGTCTCGGTTGGCCTCAGAACCATTACCAAGACTAACGAGGAATTTGAGACTCCTCGTACTAGAATATAGGGAGTGTGTGAATCCGAAGCAAGCAACCAATTTTCTTTTTCTTGTTACTGGTGGTTGGAACGTTTCTCTTTTCATTTCTATAATTTCGTGGAAATTTTTAGCAACAATCATTACCACGTTTTCCTAAAGCAGAGACGCAAAAATTGCATAGTTGACCGCACAACACACAGGGTGGAAGAAAAAGGGAAACCCGCGCCTTCATGCCACGAGTGAGTCCAGAGCTGGCCGCTCAGCTCCAAGGCTACACAGCAACAACGAGCACACTGGCATAGCCTCAGCTCAGCCGCTTTCTCGCTCTCCCTCTCTAGTTCCCTCCCCACCTGTTCTCGAGTCACTAGAGACCCCCTTCACTGCAGGCAGGCTTTAAAAAGCACCAATTTGAAGTAATGGGCTACAGGGCAGCATTCTAAGCTGATACTACAGCTTGAGAACAATGCTTTTATCCTTTCTTTCCTCTAGTACCCATCTCACATCGCACTCCTCATAGCCAATCATAGTAGAAAGATAACCATGTCAAGTTTCTGCAGTAATGCCGGTGTCACATGGCACTCCTGAGAGACTGGTCCAGCAAGGGCGTCTTATTTCACTTGGTGAAGAAAATATAAATGGTGTTATATAGTGCAGCTAGAAATGCGCCTCAACGATGAAACACTAATTTGACTTGACAGATTCTCTTCTAAGCTTCCATTCTGTGGCCTTTCACGGTATAACAAAAGTAAAAAGAGCGTTAATTTTTGCACAAACCACACAGAAAGAAGAGACAGGACAGCGCCCGTCCTGCCTGTTCCTTCTGTGTGGTTTGTGTAAAAATTAGCGCTCGTTTTACTTTTGTTACAAAATGTTACATGAACTTGCGCAGCAAGAGGTACAGTTAAACGAACCTTTCACTGCAGTTGCAATATTTTACTGCCTCTAGATCTGAGTGGAAAATAAGCACCGTCTACTCACAACTACTTCAATGCCTGTTGAATTATAGGCTGTGCACAAAAAAGCTCAGAGTGCGAAATGATAAAAGGTGAATGTTCTCCATAAATTGATACCTCCGTGATTATCTTGGTGAGTTTTGATGTTTTGCCATTTCTCTTACTTGGTGATGACACTGTGGAAGTTCAGTTAATATACCTACTCTGATACACATACAGGAAATTAGGAGCTTGTAGTGACCTGTTTGACTCAGCCTTTCGGCATTCCACCTGGCATCATGCATCACAACTAGGCATCACAGCCATCATTCGGCTGATCAAGCCTAAACAGCATGAGGGAAGGACGTTGAATTATAAATTATTTAATGGTAGGCAAATACCACATGAGTATTCATGCATTCTAATGTCTAATGCATAATTTAAAAAATACGTGACCAAAATTGCGTGTTTATAGTCCTTGAAATTAATTTTTTAAGTGTTGTATATTTCACTGTTCCTAATTTGCAGAGGTAGCAGCGTTTAGTACTGCTTACCTTCTCTTTGTTCTCTTTTCGTTCATTTTTTGGGCCCTGCATTCCTGGGTTATTTGGTGTTGTGTAATCGCGTAGTGCATCCATCCTTTTTGTTTGTGCATCACTTCTCTTCAGTGTTTTTTTTTTGTGGCAGGCCTCATGACAGCTGGCAGCTTTCCTTTCATTTTTGCCTTCTCCTCTGACGATGCTCATGATACTAGACAAAACATAGTATACTGAAAGGCTGAATTCTAAATTGTACAGCATCGTTCAGGTGCCCTCTTCCTTTTTAGCATATCCCATTAATGGTGATGCCTACTGTTGCCAAGAATCTTCCACTGACACAAATTTGTTTCACAAGTACAGGGCATGCTTTTACTCTCTTGCAAAGTTTGTGCATTTACAGTGTATAGTTTGTACATGGTCTCTTGGTGACTGACACAGTGGCCCCATTGGCTGACTTGTATTATTATAAGTGGTTGGAATTTGTTTTTCTCACTGTACGTGAGCTTATTATGCCTTCTTCGACAGTCATGTCTTTTTTTATTGCTTTCGTTAGGATACTAAGGCTCAAATGAGCGAGCATCTGGGGCCAAAATACCAGTATAACTTCGTGCCGTTTGTCCGCTTACTTTATGATGGGCATAACAGTTCAAGCAGGAAATAATTTCAGGTCACAGTGGTCCTTCATTTTGTTTTGCTTTTTAGCCTTTATGCAAGATGTCAGATTTTGGACGATAGTTTGTCACAGCCTTCATCATTGAAGTAGGTAGCGCAATGTACCAGCCATGACAATTGGTCATTATAACTAAGCACCCCACCCTCACTTTATGAGCACACCAAAGCTGAGATCTGATGGCAGCTTTCATGAGTTTTGACGCCTGAAGTTGTCTTTTTACAAGCATAATGTTACGGACCACTTCAAAATTTCCTTGAGCTATGGGGTTGAAATCATGTTTTTGCTTGCTGAAAACTCGCTCAACGGCACTTTCATTTTGAAAATTCGTATAGCACTTGTAAAATGCAGCCAGGTCCTTCTTGAAATGTGAATGGTGCAAACCGGAATCCTGCTCCTGCAGCAAATCATGTGGGTCATATGGGAGGTTGTGTTAAAAAGTAATGAAGCATGGAAATGAAAATTATGATGCACAGTTATTACCATTTTGTGGCTCTTGAACAATTTCTGTCTTTTAAAGGCACTAATAAAAAGAAACCAAACTGCACCGGAGCCGCTGGAAACCTTTTGTGTGAAGAAAAGGCATACTGACTATGCTCATGACAATTTGACGATAATAATAATAATAATTGGTTTTTGTGGAAAGGAAATGGCGCAGTATCTGTCTCATATATCGTTGGACACCTGAACCGCACCGTAAGGGAAGGGATAAGGGAGGGGGTGAAAGAAGAAAGGAAGAAAGAGGTGCCGTAGTGGAGGGCTCCGGAATAATTTCGACCACCTGGGATCTTTAACGTTCTCTGACATCGCACAGCACACGGGCGCTTTAGCGTTTTTCCTCCATAAAAACGCAGCCGCCGCGGTCGGGTTCGATTTCAAAATGACCACTTTATGAACATGTACTCTCTAGTGTCACATAAGGTGTAATGACGGAACTTGTCTCTAATTTTTCTTTGCACTTCAGTTTTGTTTCTATTTATATTTTGTATTTCTCAGCATGAACACCACAGGCCATGCATTCCTGTAGTACTTTGTATAAGGAAACAGTGGCAAGTCCAGCGCGTCTGCGTGTGGGCCCCTCGTTGAACACTATTATAAGACATTGTGTTTGCCTTGGACTATATCAATAGCTCAAGCGCTTCTAGCTAAAAAAATGTTAAGTAATGTTTCGTTCAATTTTGACTACAAGCAATTTGCTAACTAGGCAGCATGTTGAAGACACATTAGATTTACTCCAGGTCAACCGGCATTAGTGCCTTGCTTTACAAGGGCATAGGCAAGGACAGTAATTATAAAATTGCTCTTAGCTGTCACTGCAAAACGGCCGTGATGGCTGAGTGCTTATGGCTCTCGGCCGTTGGCCTGAAAGATGCGGACACGATCGCGGCCGCGGCGGTCGAATTTCAATGAAGGCAAAATTCTTGGGACCCGTGTATTGTGCGATATGTCAGTGCACGCTTAAGAACCCCAGGTGGTCGAAATTTCTGGAGCCCTTCATTACGGCGGCTCTTAGAGCCTGAGTCACTTTGGAACGTTAAACCCATATAAACCGAACCAGTCACTGCGTGTTGATTTAAACACTGGCAGTGCTCCTAGTATATTTATTTTCAGTATTTGCTACCACACATACTAATCTGCGATTTTCAATGATGAAGTAAATTTTCTTTCAATAATTGTGCAGTTAAAGTTGCATGTTCTAAAGGTCAAAGCAAGCAGTTGCCTTTTGTACTTCACACTTCCATCAGAACTCACCACTATGGCAAGGCACCATCAACGTCAAGGTGTAAGTCATGTGTTGGTAATAAACGAAATGTTTCTTACTTTCTTGCTTCAACAGGCGTTAAAGCATACAACCGCTGTGAAGCGTACAAACACAATTATTATCATATTCCTGGCTGCGAATATGGCTAAGAATTTTTATACGCGTCTTCTTTTCCTGTCCGTGTATCTGAATTCAAGGTAGAGAAGGCAATGTATGACACCATGAAGGGAATCCCAAAGGATGCAGTATTTCACAAGGGGACTGCCACTACCACCTGGTCAACAGAAGCAGTTATACAATGCAGTCCCAGTGGCAAGTGCTCAGGAGGTGACAGCGGAAGGCAAGGAAGATGTTCTCCACAAAGCTAAGCATAGAGGGCTGTGGTAGTCGGTTGTGGGCAAAATTATGAGACATCATTCCAGCGCACAAAAAATGTGTCCGGTGTCCGTGGTGTTTATCCTCTTCGTTCGTGTGTTTTTGTGCGCTGCAGTGATATTTCATAATTCACTTAAATGAAAAATGGTTGCACTAAGAGGTAATTGCTAGCTTTAGCTGGATTTATCTTAGAGGCATATACTCACTCCATCAGTGTATGTGAGAATTACGACTCAGGTTTGTTAGTGGTTTATAATCTGAAAGTGCCAAACAAAGAATAATGACAAACATTCAAGACGTGACCAAATAATTGTAGATGTTGTCTTCATGTGAAAGTTTATTCGCAGGAGGTTAATTGATGGGTGCAGTTAGCTCGTGTGAGGATAAAAGCAGCTTAAAGGCCTATGCTCTATGTGCAGTGCGGCAGTGCATGGTAAGTGAAATTACCCATAACGAACAACTTTTAGTGAATACTTCTCATGCCATGAAACAGAAGGCGGACGGTACTTAGCATTATTTGCCCTGAAGCTTGGATTTAGGTACTGAGGCCTAAGTGATGCTTATTCAGTATAGGCATTCGTGGGTGCCGCCACATTTGCCATCGTCCATGAATCCTCTGGTTGTCTCTACTTAACAACGAAAATTTGTATGTTATAACTTGTAGCCATCACTGAAAGCATTTTGCATGAAAATAAACGTGAATTGAATGCTACCTGGCCTATTGTTTTGCGGTCAGATGTCATGATGGAAGTGACTGTTAGAGTCCATCATGTAGCCCATAATGAGCCCCTGTTTTCCCCTACCTTCTCTGCTCTCTTGTCTAGCTGTTATGCATACAGTTTTGCAAGTCACGTTCTAACTTCGGCGACTTCAGTTTACATGCAAACTTATGGCTACTTTTTATTGAAGCATAGGTGTGCTTGAGCTCTCTTTCGATAGTTTTGCTGCATGCTTTGTAAAAATAGTTTGTAGCGTTGAATATGACAAATCACACCTTAGCCACTTTTTTTCACACTTAGCAGGGACGTCCCAGTGGGGCCTGTAGAGATGGCTCGAAGCGGTTGCAATACTTTGTTGCATACATGTTAGGAGGGATCATGCGACTTGTGTGTTATGTATATGTATGCCAGTAAACATTCCCACTTTGGAAAAAGCGTCGGTCTGCCATAAAATGTCAACTGAGCTGAAAGTACCCCACTTAGTCTAAATTAATTTGGAGCCCTGCAGTACAGTGTCCTGAAGCCGTTAATGTTATCTTCCTTGCGCTTATGTCCAAGGAGGCTTAATATAGAGGTCTGCTTTCCTCTCTAGCTATTTCTATGCATTGCGTAAGCACGAACAGGCTATCATCTAAGCGCCTACCACTTATCTGCCTGCTTAGAACCAGTCAACTGGTTAAGCTTATTCAATTAACTCGAAATAATGTCGCACATTTTTTTTATAACTGAAACCCTAACGCGCGGATGCACCAAAAGAAGTGCATCTCACTGGAAGACAGGGAGTGCTAGGCACCATAGTGGGCAATGCACAGTATGCAGAATCTGCTATGGGTTTTGTATGTGTGCAAATTGTCTGCAGGTACTGTGCAGTGAACTGCACCAGAGGCCCAGGGTGTGTATAGCAAGCTATACCTAAACAAAACTGATGTGCGCTCAGGCAGCATTGGTTTCAATACATTCAGCGGGAAAAATAATCTGGCACCTTTTTTTGCCCATCTTTTAGGGTTATTTCAGTTCCCGTGTTGAGAGCATCTTGTTTAAGGTTTCCTTTCGAATCATTAACATTCCAGCCTTGTCATTTTGTATCTGCCATTCTGCTGAAAATAAATTTCAGCAGTCGGCTTTTTATGCTTTGCTGCCAAAATTAGAAAAAATTGAAGAGGAATGGTCTTCTAAATAGATACAGCCAGCCATTCCTTTACAGTTCTGCACCCTTTACGCATAAAAAGTCTCAATACACGGATTTTGTCACCCTGAAATATACTTGCATAAAATATTTTTTTTACTGGAACTACATCTTATCTCCGTCTTGTGCTCATCTTTATGGGCATCTTCTAATCATTTCTCTAATTCCTTAATTCCTCTTAATCTTTATTTTCTGCAGCAGTAGAATTTCCATATCAATTTTTTCTCTCGGTTACCAAGTATTAGAATCTCCGAGCCTGGTAATGAAACAAATTACCCGAGATGCTAGAGTGCTGTTCGTTGTATCAGAAAGCCTGAATTTATGTTAGAAGGACTGTCATGCTTAATATCAGCTGCAACGCCAAAATATAATAGAAATTCATATTATGATGCAGACGTACCTGGTTGTGGTGTAAACATATGCATTCAGCTATGAATACAACAGAAAAACACTTAACGCAATAATTCACACTTTCATTCACACAGCATGATGATGAACAGGGGCAAGGGAGGAGGCACCTGAAAGCGTTTTTCGGTGTCTTCCTCTTTGTCCGTGTTCATCGTTGCACTGTGTGAATGAAAGTGTGAAATGCTAGCTCATCCAGACACTAATTTCAAGTAAATTAATGCAAGTGGGGTGCTTTATGTGAGTAGCATTGATTTACTATAAAGCAGAAGACAGTTGATTTATGGCAGAAGCATTGCAAGTCGTATTGGATGTGTAGTATATGTTTGCACCACTGAGCTAAATTTTATAGCAGTATTTGCTAGTTGTCTTTGCACTGCGATTATTATAGTGTATTTTAACAAATTCGTGATTTTGTTCTGTGGTTCTTCAGACATTGTGGGCTACACAGCTGGAGTCAAGCTGCTATCAGGGAAATGCAACATATTCGACTTTGTCAGAAAAGATTCACGCTATGATGCTAGGGGCCTCCATTTTAACTAAACTGCCAATTTCGTCTACCAATGAAGCTAAGGATGCTTTTGAGCAAATATGAGCATTTTTTCTTTCTTTACGATACGTGCTTTACCATACGTGCTTGCTCCTCATCTTCAGTAAGAACAGATATGATGTGGTTATGTGCATGCTCCAGTGTACACTCATGTGAAAAATTATGACGCTACGAGTGTGTGCCGTACTATGCCTAACTGCGTGCAGGTGCCATCTGATGAAATGCTCGTGCCGTCTAGACCGGCGCAGCGAGATTGGTGGATGTTAATGCACCTGTCTCGATATCAGGAGTGCTTGCCATTTTACACCATTTGGCATGCGTTCGCAGGGATCTAATTTTTCTCACGATAGTATGTCCAAACTCACAGCATCTCTATCGAGACATTCTACGGTACACCAACCACACCAACTCGAATGCTCCACAGACCACACCGGGAAACACTAAACCAAAGCACACCAGAGCCGGTATCAGACAAGTGGGTCACAGCACAGAACACCAGACCAGAACACACTAAAGCACACCACACTACGCCACATCAGGACCCGTATGTGAAAATCCTAGTCTGGTCGGAACACCAGATACCTTCACACCAGAACGCGTGTATAAAAAAGCCAGTTTGGTGTAACCACAGAAACAGGCTGGTGTTTTTTTTCGACTGGTTATATTGCATTTCTTTCAATTGTGCCTATGAACTACTGGCAACGTATTGATTCTTTTTAATATAATTTTGTTGCATAGTGTTTTGTTCACCTGTTTCGTTGAGCTCTCTGCATACGGTGACTTCACTTCAGATTAAGTTAGGACTTCGAAATTGCCTCATGTCGCGTTTGGATTTGTAGACCTGAATGCTTCATTTTGTACAAATGTAGTTGAATGAGGATTTGCTGTAGATAATATCTAGCCTACTACAAGAAATTAGCACAAGCACTAGCCTTGCTGTTCATAGTGGCAGCTGACGGTTATGTGATTACATCACTCATGCAGCTCCAGACTACAATTTTGTCATGGCTCAAGGTAGCCTTAAAATAATGGCTTCACTTTTTTCCCCTTATCTTACTGTTTGGGAAGCATATGCCATTGAGTCACTCATAAAAGGACGTTATAATAGGATGATGCGAACATGGGCATTTAGAACAAAACAGAGAATTTTGTTATCGTTACGCTGAGTCACACCACTGTGATCATAGGTCTCTTTGAGCCCTCTGTATGATCCTGTTTCATGCTTTTGATTTTTTCTTGACTTGCACATGGTTCCTCCAAGAGGGAGTTTTATGAAAGATTCATTTATGGTTTTCATGGCATAGTTCACTTTGTGTATTCTGTACAATCTTGTACAGATCAACAAGCTAGCACTCATTTGGGTTAAGACAGCTGATGAAGCTAGAAAACTTATTATGAAGACTGTAGTGAAGACTCCTATGGCCTTCAGGTACACATTGAAGGCGCGGGGCGAAAATAAGCATTTAAGAACCTACGGCTGTATAGCGCAATTGCTGGTGAGTACATGTGAATCTTCTGAAGGTTATAGACATTTTGTGAACACGCCATCTAATTGCAGAAGAAACCTACTTTCAATCTACCATGTGTGGTTTTCAGCACTTCCGTTATCAATTACTGAGTGGGCTTTCAAATTTAAATTACTATGGGAACAAATTTTTGCTTGTGCGTTTCCTTCTTTCAATCCATGCATTAGACATTCTATACATAAACGAGCACTAAATAATTTATAATTGAATTTCATAGTGGTGGTTGAAAGCGAAAACACACAAGCACCAATTAAGAGACGAGACACACAAACCAGCGCTGAAATTACAACTGATTTTATATTAGGAAGAAGCACGTCATACACACACGGAAAACAGCGCACATGCGCAATGTCAACAATACTCCTAGTGCTAGTAAAAGGTAAAAACCACTTTAAAAGTTAGTGTGTATCTGCAGAACCACTATTCACTATGTAGCATATTAATTTCTCGAAGCTATAATGTAACAGATTGCGTACTCACGCACCCATTACTTTTTCTGATAATATGAAACGCCTCAGCTACTTCTCTAGTGCGCTGGTCAGAATGAGCGAACAAGACATCAGTATCATCACGAAATGGCGTACATTTGCACGTGAAACAGTGCTTAGCTAGGTTAGTTTCTTTCTTAAATAATTTGCGTGTTCCATGAGCTGCACACTAACGCAGCAGCCAGTCTGGCCTATGTTGGTAAGGCCACAGCGCTGAGGGATTCGATAC
This sequence comes from Amblyomma americanum, assembly GCA_030143305.2. Lineage (NCBI taxonomy): Eukaryota > Metazoa > Arthropoda > Arachnida > Ixodida > Ixodidae > Amblyomma > Amblyomma americanum. The sequence continues at coordinate 174,405 of JARKHS020011639.1, read as the reverse complement.
ACTACACCAGCCTTACAGGGAACATGTCTATTTTCATGATTTATATTGCAAGAATTTCTTCTGCGCCCTTCATGCCTTCTTTGAACCGCCACCCCCACTCTTTCTAGCTCGTTAGGTGCAGAGAACAGAACCTTTGCCCCATGCTTGCTCCTCACTCTTTTAATCCAGTGCGACAGCGTGTGGACCTATGGCATAACCACTACGTTTCTTCTTTCTTCCGAACCCTTTTGGAGCCCTGAGGTACTTGCAGACGATTTCAGCGCACGGAGGACTTTGCACTGGAAACGAGAACTGAGTCCGGGAAACTAGCTTCCTTACATCTGTCTGCCCGGGCTAAGAGACTGGTCATCATTTTATGATAACAAGATTTCTTTACTGCCATGCCTAAGCATCCCGTAACGATGCCACTTTTTACAAGGTTTGAATGAAATGACCTGTGATTCAAAAGGGGTGCACCCGGAACACCACGCCGAGAGACGGGCCGACCGGGCTAGTCAGTTCGAGAAACGCTTCAGCGGACGTCCGGACGTCACGTATACGGACGCCTCTTACCATCCATCGAGGCCAGCGATGGTGGCGGTAGCTCTCGCCCCTCACCGCAGCTGGTACAGAGCCTGCAGCATTCGCAATGCAGAAACAGTCACCGCAGCTGAGGAGGTTGCCATTGCGCTCGCGCTAGCCGACCCTAATACCAAAGTCGTCATCAGTGACTCTCAACAGGCTATTCGCACTTACGATGCTGGCCGTATCTCTTGCCAGTCGTTACACATTCTACGTTCTACAGCACCCTCTTCCACATCTCGCTTACTTCTCTGGGCTCCAGCCCACGAGTCGCTCAGCGGAAACGCCCAGGCACACACTCTCGCTCGACATCTCAGCTGCCGAGCCGAGAGTATGATCAGCCACCCTGCTTCCGCTGACACTAATATCCCACGCGCTTCTCTACTCACCACTTACACGGACATACTCCAGCACTACCGACTCCAAAGGTGCACATATCCTCCCGCACACCGCGATCTAACAAGACGCGAGGCCGTCCAATGGCGCAAACTACAAACTGGCAGCTTCCCACTCCCCCTCTTATACAGCAGGATCTTTCCGGAACAGATAGCCCCCATGTGTAAACACTGCTCAACTCCGGCCACACTCACTCCTAGGGGAATACTGCCAACAGACATGGTTGGGTTCGAAAGACAATTTTAAATCAAGAAGTTGCCAGACTGTTTCTTGAGAGTCTTCTTGTGTGAACCGCAGCCCCGACCCATTACGTGCAAAAATGTCAAGAATATTTGACACAGATTCGGCATTCACTAACCTAGCCAGCAACAGGTAATCGTCCACATAACGGAAAATGCGCATGCAATAACCGGCTAGATCAGTCTCAACTTTCATATCAACCCAGCTTAGATAAATGTTACTGAAAATGGGAGCTACCTTGGCACTTATGCACACTCCCGATTGTTGCATATAAAGTTGATTATCCCTCTCAACAAGTGCGTTACTCAGGTAGTAAAATAGCAGTTCCAGAAAGGAACGTGTTGTTATTCCACACTCATTTTGGAACACGCATTCATCGTTTTCCTCCGTAATACATTGCTGAACATACTCTATTAGTTCAAAGTGTGGAAGAGAATAAAACAAATCAACCATATCTACGCTAAAACCATCACATAGTGCCGGCTCTCTTTTCGGAGGAATTCAGCTACTGCCTCAGAATTAGGTACGAGAAACGGATCCTTTACGCGAAGTGACGACAAATGTTTGCATAGATAGGTAGACACAATCAGATGCCAAAAATTGGGCTCAGAGACAATTTCCCGGAAAGGAACGTCAGGCTTGTGCATCTTAGCACTAAATAAAATTTCTAGCACTGAGTGTTCAGCTTCCTTCACTTTCTTTGCTATACCTTCTAACTTAAGCTATCACACTAAAGTCACCGCTTTCTCTGAGCACTCGGTGCTAGAAATTTTCTTTGGTGCTAAGACGCACAAGCCTAACGTTCCTTCCTGGGCAATCGTCTCTGAGCACCATTCTTGGCAGTCGCTTGTGTCTACCTATCTTTGCAAACATTTGTCGTCACTTCGAGTAAAGGATCCTTGTCTCGTACCTAATTTTGAGGCAGTAGCTGATTTCCTCCGAAATGAGAGCCCGGCACTATGTGATGGTTTTAGCTTAGATGTGGTTGATTTGTTTTACTCTCCTCTACACTTTCAACTCATCCAGTAGGTTCAGCAATGTATTACGGAGGACAACGATGAATGCGTGTTTCAAAATAAGTGTGGAATCACAACAGATTTCTTTCTGGAACTCTTATCTTACTACCTGAGTAACACGCTTGTTGAGTGGGATGGTCGACTTTATATGCAAAAATCGGGTGTGTGCATAGGTGCCAAGGTAGCTCCCATTCTCAGTGACATTTATGTAACCCGGGTTGATATGAAAGTTGACTCTGATCTAGCCGGTTATTGCGTACGCGTTTTCCGTTATGTGGACGATAACCGGGTATGGCTAGGTCCGTGAATCCCGAATTTGTATCAAATGTTCTTGTTGTTTTGCACCTAATAGGTGAGGGCTGAGATTCACACATGAACTCCCTCAAGAAACAGTCTTGCAATTTCTTGATTTATAATTGTCTTCCGAACCCAACCATGTCTGTTGGCAGTATTCCCCTAGGAGTGAAAAGCCCCTTTGAATTACAGGTTCTTTCATTCAAACCTTGTAAAAAGTGGCATCGTTACGGGATGCTTATGGCATGGCAGTAAAGAAATCTTGTTATCATAAAATGATGCCCAGTCTCTTAGGCCAGGCAGACGGTTGTAGGGAAGCTGGTTTGCCGGACTCAGTTCTCGTTTTCAGTGCAGACAAAGTCCTCCGTGAGCATAAATCGTCTGCAAGAACCTCGGGGCTGGAAAAAGGTTCGGAAGAAGGGAGAAGAAAGGTAGTAGTTATGCCATATGTCCACACACGGTCGCACCGGATTAAAAGAGTGGGGAAGAAGCATGAGGCAAAGGTTCTGTTTTCTGCACCTAACAAGCTAGAAAGAGTGGGGTCGGCGGTTTAAAAATGCATGAAGGGCGCAGAAGAAATGCTTGCAACATAAATCATGAAAATAGACATGTTCCCTTTAAGACTGGCGTAGTGTATCAAATCCTCCTGTCCTGTGGCCTTAACTACATAGGCCTCACTGGCCGCTGAGTTAACGTGCGGCTTATGGAACACGCTAATTCGTTAAGAAAGAAAGAAAGAAACTAACCTAGCTATGTATTGTTTCAGTATAAATGTACGGCGTTTTTTATGATACTGATGTCTTGTTCGCTCTGTCTGACCAGCGCACTAGAGAAGTAGCTGATGCGCTTCATATTATTAGGAAAAGTAATGGGTGTGTGAGTACACCATTTGTTATATTATCGCTTCGAGAAATCAATGTGCTACATAGTGGGTAGCGGTTCTGAAGATAAACACATGCTTTTAAAGCGGTTTCTTTCTTGTACTTGCACTAGGAGTCTTGTTGACATTGCGCATGTGCGCTGTTTTTTCGTATGTGTATTTATGACGTGCTTCTTTCTATTAAAAAATTTGTTGTAAGTACAGCGCTGGTTTTTGTGTCTCGTCTCTTACTTGGTCCGTGTGTGTTTGCGCTTTTGAACAACCACTTTGCATCAACGCCAACTAGCCCATTGTGCAGTTTTTCTACAATTTAATTTCTTCTTGACGCTGTTTCGGTTTCTTCAGCCGAACGATGACTGTGACGTGTAGTTTGTGTTTAAGTCACATGAGGCATAAAAAATCGGTTATATTATTGCTGACAGGTCGTTTTTTGTCATTAAAGGTCTTGAAAGTGGCTGGATTAATTGTCTTAGTGAATTAAGGATACATATCATTGATTGTATTAGTTGTTATAGTTGCATTATGTGACCAAAACATCAACTTGACGACAGTCGACGTTCGGTCGATGAAGCCAAAACAGCATGAGAGAAGAAATTCAATTACAAAATATTTAGCCGGGTTGTAGGCAAATACCACCTGGTAATCTATGTATTTTATTATCTAACGCATCGTTTGAGAAAAGCAAACACGCAATAAATTTAGGTGTCTATAGTCCTTAAATGACTCATTCATCTTTGGGTTATTCTTATTATGGATATTTATGGTTATGATGGTTACGCATATTAATAGCAAAAGAAATTTGCTGATATTTCAAGCATTGCACATTGCATCATTGCATACGGTTATGAAGCATTTCTTGGAAGATTGGAAAGTAACTCTGTGCAAATTTATTTTTATCCACCATACCGAATATCAATTTCATATGTGCGTTTCTATGTTCACTTTTACATCTGCTGTGCAGCACAGAATCCCAACAGACACCATTGAAGGCATCAACTACAGAGTGGCTGCGTTCCTGCGGGGGGCGAGAGACCGGGATGGTGGTCGGAAAGCTGTGTTGAAAGGGGTGGACCCTTCACCCCAGTAATTGGGGCTTTGTAAACAAGAATGCCCAAAATGTCTTGCAAAAACAAATAAATAAATAAGAAACTCTTGCACTGTACATAATGTCAGATATGTGGAATGTAATTTCAGTAGTAAAATGTGCACAAAAATACTGATGAAGTGAAGAAAGCCTCTCTGGATTGGAAAAGTGGGCCTTAAGTCTAATTGGGTCGGTGGGCTCAGTCATACAGCTATGGGTTCTATATGGGTTACCTTTGTTGACTTCCCGCAAGTGTCACCTAAGAAGTCCACCGGGACCAGAAAGGGCTAGCCCACCCTGGGGGCCCAGGACAGGCTAGCCCAAAGGGGCCTAGTACGGGCTAGCCCAAAGTCATACAGCTATGGATTCTATATGGGTTACCTTTGTTGACTTCCCGCAAGTGTCACCTAAGAAGTCCACTGGGACCAGAACGGGCTAGCCCACCCTGGGGGCCCAGAACAGGCTAGCCCAAAGGGGCCCAGTACGGGCTAGCCCAAAGTCATACAACTATGGGTTCTATATGGGTTACCTTTGTCGACTTCCCGCAAGTGTCACCTAAGAAGTCCACCGGGACAAGAACGGGCTAGCCCACCCTGGGGGCCCAGGACAGGCTAGCCCAAATTCATACAGCTATGGGTTCTATATGGGTTACCTTTGTTGACTTCCCACAAGTGTCACCTAAGAAGTCCACTGGGACCAGAACGGGCTAGCCCACCCTGGGGGCCCTGGACAGGCTAGCCCAAAGGGGCCCAGTACGGGCTAGCCCAAGGGGGCTCGTTATGGGCTAGCCCAAGGGGCCCGGAACGGGCCAGCCCAAGGAGATCCAACGCGGAGCTTGTGGGGCTATGCAGCAGTGTTGTAGGCATTACCGAAAAAAAGTAACTTAATCCGTTACTCGTTACACTAAAAAAAACGCGTTACCGCCCTACGTTACCTAAAATCAAAGGTAACGCGTTACCGTTCCCGTTACGAAAAAAGTATCGCACGTTACTTTGCCTTTACTCCATGGTCGTAAATTTTAATCAAGGCGTCTTCGCTTCAAGACAATTTTATAAAGCTCATATTTCACATAATTCTAAGTTCACAAAAGAAAACATAGCTGAACTGAACAAATATACAGTAATTCTGTTACACTTCTGCTAAAAAAATATTCGCGCAAACTGTGGGGCAATAAGAAATGCTTCCATGGCATAGTTCCGGAAAAAATATATTTGCGCACATAAACATTTTTTTTTCATTTGAACCTGTATAATTATCGCAAAAATTCGAGTGTTTATGATAAGGTGTTCCAGGTCAGCCTCGCTCGCTCAGGAACTCAATACCCAGAAACGTAGCCGCAGTTGCAGATAGAAAGAAGCAAAATTTATTTTGAAAACAATGTTGATAAACAGCGGAAACTTTCCAGTAACTACAACTTACTGTTGAATTTAAGCAACAGCTGCATTTCAAAGCTGTCATCGGACAGCTTGCCTCGCTTCTTGGTGAATACGTCCGCACCTACGCTAAATAGGCGCACGACGGACGCACTGGATGGTACTCCTGTATTCACTTTCAAGAAGAGCTGGTGAACGCGTGGAAAGTTTTCCTTCAGGCCACTCAGCGCAAAGGTACGCGGCACCAAAATGTACCGCAACAGTTCTTCATCTTCACTTGACGACGATGTGAAGGAGTTCCCAAAGAAGTCATCCTCTGTCGTGCTGGAGCTGAGGCAGGTCGCTGTCAGGATGCCCGCAAGCCGAGAAAATCTCGGCAGCTCGCTTTTGACGGTCTCGACGACAGCATTTGGCTTCGCTTCATCGTCACTCCAGGACAACTTGAACCTCGGCAGCAAGGTAGCCGCAACCAGCATATCCTTCCGATTCATAACAGTGTTGAATCTGCGTCAGCAAAAACTCGCTTCAGCAAAGTTGCTTTTATCGACAAGGTGACTGGAAAGCTGTCGAATAGCTATTCACATTTGTAAATGGCACCCCCTCTATCTTGCGATATCTTACACTACCTTCAGCAGATGAAGTTGAATTAAGTGATAATCTTCAACAGCACGAAATACGGTTGTTACAAACGGAAGAGCAATAGGGGGAAATGCGAACATATACAGCATTTGGATATGCGGATCATGTTTGCATGATGTCCACAACATGAGCGCACAACTCTTCTCACTGGCTTCAACTTTTACATATTTGCGCCAACAAATGTAGTGCGACTCGAAAAGGGGCTTCTAATCGCACGGCCAAGCAGACTAGCAGCACGCACCGGAGCGGAAGAGTCGTCTTGCTCACTCCGTCACGAGCCAAGTCATGCCGCTCGGCCGCATGACGGCGCCCGCAGAATGTTAGCAGTGTGGCAATATATAAGCAGTTCATTTTCTCATAATAAGCCTACGACGTGTGTTAAAAACTGACCTCTTGTGGATGCCATCCAAGACACACTGAGCTAGAGGCCCGCAGAAGTGCAGTCACGAGATTTTCTCGTGCTCGACCTTTTTGATGAAAACATCGAACGTCGGAAGTAGGTAACCACTGTAGTTGTTACCTTGCAGGACGTCCAAGGCACAGCACACGGGCTTCATGGCCTGCAGTGTAAAAACCGGATGTTGAATTAGAAGCCGCGGGTATTATACCTGGGAGCTACATACCTTGCAGTATTCCGCTATGAACTTAGGCTCGTCAGGTTTCTGCAGCCTGGGAACTCCAAGCTTAGAGAATATAAATGCCAAGTCCTGCCCTTTTTCTAGCAAGGCATTGATAGCGTCCACAGCCATAAATGTTGAATTCCATCTTGTAACAGCCGGGTGCGGCAAGTAGATCCCGCATAGGGTCTTACGTCAGCTGCTTGCGCCGACTGTCCTTGCATGTTCAAAAATTTCTGGCACTTGCTGAACACACTCTGTTTTATCCTAGCGTAATCCGCGTCAACAGAATCCGCCCTCGCTGCGTCAACACTTGCAATTAGGTTCATGGTGTGCGCAGAACACCAATGATGCGGTGGAAGCCGGTGTTTGCCCTCCTCCACGCTGTCGATGAGTGTACATAAATGTACGGGCTCGCAGTTCTGCTCGCCTTCATCGTCTCCTTCATCTTGACCGTAGAGCCTGTGCAGCGCGAAGCCAATGTTTAGCAATGTGCACCAGAACTCAGTAATTCACAGAGGGGGGAAAATGCTTTACCTTACATAAAAGCTTTCAAAAAGCTCGATCCACTCTCCGTGATCACCTTGATGACCTTTCCGTGAAGCACGAATTCACTGAACACCTCTTCAAGTGCTCCCATTCATTCGGCGACAAGCTAAGGCCGCAACCTTTCGGTCTAAAGTCTCCGGATCCAGCCATAGAGCTGTCATTCCAAGGTAGTACCTAGAAACCATATTTTAATGAAACACTACACTAAACAAGGTCGCAGAAATACACGATTTAGAAAGTGGGCTTGGTTTGGGCTAACGCGGAGGGACAACTAATGCGCCAAATATACATTTATTCATCATGGAAGTGATACTGAGCGCGAAGGGATAGCAAGGGACACGATAAATGCCTTCCTTCTTCTGTTTATATTTAAACCTTCGCGCTGAGTATTATTTACACGATGAGATGAACACCAACGAACCAGCACAACTCTTTATCCTACGGACTTGTTTCTAAACAATTATCAAAAGCTAAAAGATTCACCTGTGAAAGTGAGTGCAACAGTCCGCGGTGACAGCCACATGAAGGATAGTTTGAAATTTTGAGTGTAAATTTCCTTTCATCGTTTCGAGGCGCGCATGGAAACGAGTCATGAGCATTGGACGTGTAAGAACTGTTCTTTCTGGGGCTGTTTCTTTGAGTGACTTCACAAACGATGGTTCCTCTACGACCGAAAACGGCTGCGCTGCACTGATGGCAAACTCTTCCACAAGCCCGTCAAGCCGCTCTTGTGTCATGAATGAAGTTCAGTTTCCCTTGAGTCATCCGCTTGGGCGAATTTTGTTCCGGACTCAAGTGTTCTTCGCACAGTCTCCTTTTTTGCCGGCATCTCAAACTCGTGGAGGCTTTGCCTCTGCAATTTTTATTTAAAAAAATAATAAGCAGTCAACAGAAACATTGAAATACCAATAGAGGGGCTGGGGTGTTGCTAATCTGCCAATATCGCCAAAAATGCATCAGTACTGACACTCAACGCAGGAAACAAAGTAAAATTAAAAAGATGGATTCAAAAGGTAGGCATACCTTCACATGCCCTTTAAATTTGGAGTTCGTGGACTTTCCGCCACTCAGCAGCTTCAGTTCTGGCAAACAAAGGAGGCACTTGAAAGTGAAGTTTTCGTCTTTGCTATTCTCTAAAACAAACATTTTACTCAGTGCAGGCCACGGCGAAGGGTGCAGAGTTGTCGCGGCCATCCTTCCAAGTTACACAAAGGCCGAGATGGGCAGACGACGTAGCCCGAAGGCGCCTGTGCTTTTTATACTCTTCCACACCTCGGCGGTCTCTTTCCCTCCTCGCATGTACCTGGCGTTTTCATTTCGAAAAGCGCGTGTTTCCTATTGTCCCTCAAGCCACCTCTTGATTTCGGGAACCCGACTACATGTTGAATCAAGCGTCAATGCCTTCTGAAAGTATTGTCCTTAATGTCTGCAGCTCTCCACCTTCAGAAACCGGACGCGAGGAAATGGGCTAATGTTATTCTTCTATGAGGAACACGGACAAGGCACAGGTGACAGCAATTCACTTGCAGCAGTCCAGTTCTAAGAAAAGCGTCTACGTGTGGGCCGCATGGTGGACTCCGCTGCTTTCATCAAGCTTTGAGCGGTGGCGGCTCTACCCTCCCCACCTGGTGTCAGCGCTTCTCAAGAAATTCTGTGCTATTTTTCCCAGAATCGACCATTTGCGGAAACCTGTAACTCGTCTTCTCTGCCAGGCTTGTTTTCCAACCAAAAGTCTCGAACCCAGTCCACACGCTCATATTATTCACGCGAATGAAAACTCCAGATGGTCGCATTCCGCCTGCGACAGTCTAGGTAGGAAAAGGAGGGAGACCGTCCTTTGTCACAGAGCTGTCGGGAGTTGGCTGTTCCTTGTTCTGAATAGAGGAGAAGCGGGGGGAGGGGGGAGAATGGAGGAAGTTGGAGCGACAGTGTTGTTCAGCAGAAAATTTTTAGAAAGTTTAGTAGAGGTAGCTTACGAGTCACTACTACCCGCACAGGAACAAAGGCCCATTTCCTTCTTTTTCCTCTACTGCAGTGCTACAGCCGATTGACTGCAAAACCTTTTTCTGCGCTGTACCATTGTACTCTTTTGACAGCTCTCTCAAGGCCATCTTGAAGTAAACTGGCGACATTCCTGAGTTTACCCAGAACAGCGAATTTGACTTCCTTCGCTTCAACAAAGAATGCGAGAGTGTCGTCTTGGAACGAGACCTTTTGGTTGGAGAACAAGCTTACGGAGAAACGGTCGTGCTTTTTTTCAGTTGTGTGCGTCGTCAAGCGCAGGTGTTTTCTGCCATAGATGCGAGCCGAAATAAGGGTCGTCGAGAGTAGCTTGACAAAACTTTAGGTGTTTCTTTTCTAAGAACGGAGACGAAGGGGGGTCAACCGGAATAAAAAGTAACTAGCAACGTGACACCTCACGTTACCAAAAAATGTTACCGTAAGTACGTTACACGTTACAGTTTCGAAATGGTAACGAGTACGTTACTAAGTTACCGAAAAAACTAACGCGTTACCGGTAACGCCGTTACTTGTAACGCGTTACCGACAATACTGCAGCATGCAGTAAGCCCACTGGGCTGCCCTTGTGGGTCGCCCCCAATGCCGAGTTGCAAATCCCGCACATATCCCACGTCGGGCCCATATGGGTAGCCCGTGCCGGGCCCACAATGATCCGCAGTTCAAAGCCTCATTTTTGCTAGTGGGGGCAGTAATATTTCTGGTCCAAGTGTACCCAAATTAGTATCAAAATGCAATGTGGCAAGCTCTTGCTCTGGTCGCTGCGCAATAATAGAAACATTAATACAGCAAAAACAAAATCAATTTTCTTCCGGGAAAAAAATAAACGATTTGAAATTCAACACGCGAATAAATATGCTGGTAATAAAATTGAAATTGTTCATGAGCACAAAATTCTGGGAGTTGTTTTCTCATCTAAGCTCATCTGGGATACGCAGGTGAATAACAACCGTAAAAAGCTCGCGGCGAATATAGGAGCACTGTCACGATGCCGAACGCGGCTACCCTCAAAGGTTAAGAGACAAATATATTATGCACTCTTAGAATTTCATATTAATTACTGTAGCTTATTATAGACACCCACTACGAAAACAAATATCGCGAAGATTCTGTGCCTCCAAAAGTAAAACCCTTCGTCGCATCGTGAACGTGCACTACTTATCCCCAACAAACGTTCTGTTTCAACTGTATCGTATCAGCACTGACCACATGTATTACTTCCAGATGCTACGTTTGTTTTCTTTTTAGAATAGTTCTTACAAGGCCTTTATAACTGAAACAGCTTTCCTAAAAATCATACTTCTGCTAATACCCGCATAACGGGTACTTGGTTTGTTCTTCATTTTAGAACAAATTAAAAACTCCAAACATTGCAACACAATCTTCTGCATGTAGTCAACAAATATAAACATACCACAAATTTCAGATTTAAAGAACTGTTACGGTATTTTGTCGAGTTGTGAGGAATGTTTTAGATTCATTACTTCTGATTTTCTAGGTGCACTGTCATGTACAGAGAATTTTGTGCATTTCTGTAAAATTTTGATTATTTCATGCAACGATGTATATATATATATATATATATATATATATATATATATATATATATATATATATATATATATATATATATATATATATATATATATATATATATATATATATATATATATATATATATGTTCGAAATATGTATTAGTGAACATTAAGTATATCTTTGTGATTCTGTTACATGTGTGTTTCTTGATTACGTATTATTTTGCATTAGGCGAGCATAGAAGCTGCAGTTTTAACCACACTATTGTATTTATTAAGTGTACTCATTGTTTGTGTTTTAGTGTGTATATTTGTTCTATTTATTGTATCTTTCTTATGTTTATTTCCGTGACCTGATGTGTCGCAGCCACTGATATCTAAAGGATTCCCGGGCCCAGTCAAGCTGCAAAAACAGTTTTTTGCCTGGAAATCCTTCTAGTTGTGTTTTAGGGAAAATAAATTATATTCAATTCAATTGAATTATATCTCACGTAAAAGATTTTAGTGTGAAAAAATGTGTAATATTGGACCAGCCTTCCTTGGAGACTTGTTCAGCGTACCAACTCAAAGAGCGCAAAGTTTTAGTGGATCACCAAATAGGCTCTTTGCGTGCGCTGGACCCGGCGTCCTTCAGATCAATTTTGGTTTGACGTTCTTAACGAAATGAGCACTTTTTCCCCCTCTTTTTTTCTGTTCACGAACGAAGGACGATCGGCATCTGCTTATTGAGCTCAAATATTTAGTCATTGGGTAACTGCAGGCAGTTTACTCAAGTTTATTAAACAGGGCACATTCGCATGTTTTTCTAGTTTCTTTAATAATCAGCCAGGGTGGCAGTCATCCTTGTCCCACTGCAAATCTTGCACATGGTTTTCTGCCACTCCACCTTCTCTTTAACTCTTGCTCGGATAATAAATCCCCCACACGTCCTTTTTCGCTCTGCAGAGGCTCTCCTCAAGTTTTTTTGGCAAGCACAGACACTTTTGGTCGGGACACGGGTTTGACGCACACTGAAATGAAAAAGAAAGTATTAAAAAATCTACTGTACGCTTACACTTTCTTTACATTTTACACGTACAAGTGGCGAATGAAGGGAAACTAAAAGACAGGGGAGTAATAGGCAGTGCTCGAACGAAGCAATAACTTTTTCTTTTTGTCTAGTTATGGCATGCAGGGTACGCCATGACATGTTAAGAAAATGATTTTAAAAAAAAGAGGCGCAATAAAAACTTCCAGCGCTCATCCTTCGATACGGTGAATAGAATCGGTTACGCGAAACGTGTAACCAATTTTAAAGCGAAACCATTACTTCGCCATGCTCCGCAAATTTCGCCGACTCCGTCGCTTTCACCTTTAGCGACCTTCAGACACACTGGAAGTGCGCTGGGTCGATCATGTGACTAGGCACGTCACACAACGCGGTGGTTCCGGCGCCGGTGCGCGCGCTCTCTCCGCAGCCGCAGCTAGAGGAGCCGCGCATGCACTCTCCCGCTCTCAGACCGCGTGACTCCCCGCACGCATGGCCGCGTTTTAAGGAGGAGAGCACCGCTCGCCTACGCAGTGCGCTCTTCGCCATGGATCCAAGCGAAGCTGAGCCATTTCGGCACGTTACGCAGAGCACCTTGGAACGTCGCCAGCAGGCGCCATCTGACCGCCCTTTCGCTTTGTGTAACTAGGTGTAGAAGAGTTAAACCTTTAGCAATTTTTGTTTTCTCACGTTTCCAAACCCGCACATGGTATCCGCGCACTTTGTCTTTGCCCGCTTTGTGTACGCGCACTTCGAGGTTTCTGGCGAGCCTCGCGTCAGTGCGCAGCGCTCCGAGCCCGAACCTCGAAGTCCGGCCTTCGTGCCGTTAGCAGAAACCGTACCTCATTATCCTTACCAACTGCGCGTTTGTTAGCGGCTTCGAGGGCTTGCCTGTGTTACACTTGATGTGCTGGTGCAAGACTCTTCCCCATAGGCCGCAGAGGCAGTCCAGTACCGAGGTGGTGCTTCTCGCTCACGCGCGGCGTTACAGAAGCAGAACTGCTTTCGCCGCTCTGTAGAACTAGCGGTAGCGACAGGGCGGAATGCGAGCGAATTCATGTTATTGTTGCCATCGGTAATCAGGCCACATACCCAGCCGAGAGTTCGGCCCAAGGTCCGGTCGTGAATGGCAAAGATAATCACATAGGCAATTGCGAGCAGAAGAGGGGCATGTGGCAGAAATGTAACAAACAAAAATAAAAAACCTCTTTTGTGGAACGAGGAAAAATTTGCAGAATATTTAGACGTGCGTAAGAATTTTAAACACATTTAACAAGGAGACCTTCCAGTTGCAATAATGTAGTAGTGAAGTTATCCGCAAATGCTGCTTATGCTAAATACCTTAGAGCTCCCGCCAAAAGAAAGAAAAGTTGAGCTGGCATAGGGAGCCCTAACCTCTTGTGAGGGGCCTCAAGATCAGTATTTCTCTGAAGCGCAAACCGCCGGCAAGAGAGGAGAAAATGTATTATTGATTCTTCAATGTACGTGTCACAAAGGCTTGTCATAGCGAAATCGCATCTTTGTAAGTACAAAATCAGGCTGGCAATTAATTCATACTGAAAAGGCGTGATTGACACCTCACGCAGCCGTCGTTTACATCACCGTACATTGCAAGGGTGAGTTACCTCCTTAAAATACGCGGTATTGAGCAACGAATCTTGGAAGCTGGTCGAAATACAGTATGTTTGAACCGCTGGAAACGGGAAATCTCCATGATACTCTAGTGAGTATTGAGATATTCTGCACGGGCACTGAGAGCCGACCCTGCCAAGAAATTATTCACCACGTTAAAATAGACGCTAGAATTACCAGTAGCCAGCCAAAACACTTTTCTCAATGTGCGTGGCAAAATTCATGTCAAAGGAGGCTATTCTTTTTCGCTTCACGCGCATGAGCAGTTTTACAGAGCGTGCGTATCGTGTATTTGCCCACGTAAATTTTGACGGACCGTACGGATTTAAAGCAGCCTATGCGGGCACCGTGTTTTGCTGAGACGCCGCTCAAGCAAAGTTTGCTGTAAAAACCGCTTACTAGTAATGGGTGACAGTTACAACAATAACGATTCGACACCGGTGATAAATGCTAGAGGTCCTCTCATTTCAAGAGACTTGCGTCAATTTCAGTTATGTGGACTGCAAATATTTAATGAAAGACAGCAGGATAGTCCATGACGTTTATCGCACCCTGAAAGTTACCAAGGAATTTCTCTTAAGCCTTACGAGCATCTCCCCCACGAAGATAGCTTCGGCAACGTTTCAAGGAGGTTCGTCGTTGCACATCTCATACAACACTCTTTGGGTTGAACACAATAGGGCAGTTTTTCACCTTTCCCTCGGATTATTCGTCGAACAAGGCGCCTTGCCATGCATCTGAATGCGCACAAACACAGGCAGCAACAGTATCTACCAAATGTAACCGGCAAGGTGTTCGTTTCTTAGCTGCGCAGGGAAGCATTCATGGCACCCCTTATCTCTGAATATGTGTACGATAAGAGAAATACCAGTCCTCATCCTTCATTGCGTTGCGTTGTTTAGTGGAGCAGTAAGGGCTCCACTTCACGGCTCGGAAGCAAAATGCGTTGCCTTGTTTTTTGACCAGGTAAGTGCATGTTCTTAGGCAAGTATTTCCAACAGAAGCTATGGTCAACAGAACATACCACAGGTCTTTTAGTTTACACGAACTTACTACCCTTATCACAATACTTAATGTTAATACTCCATTGCCGAGCTCTAATTATGACTGGCAATTAGTTTAATTGGCGCGATAAAGCATTGAAGAATTATTGTTAAATTCACATGTAATCAAAGGCCATATCGGGACTTACATAGAGGTGGCATGGATTAGACGAATCTTCAAAGCCATAGCGGACATCTCGTTTTCTAAAAAAAAGATGCAAGCCAAAGTCATTGCTCCGGGCATTAATCCACACGAATTTGTTAGTGAAGATAAAGGACAGTTCAGAGGAAGATGCACAGTGTTTTGCGCCAAGGTACTGTTTAAATTTGTAAATAAATTAATTTCAGGTAAAGGAGAGGAATTGATAGGTGCAAATTTTGAAGAGTAGGCACGGCACTTTTCCTAAGCTTTAGCAGATTGTATGCAGGTGCAGATCTGAATCGCTGTTCAGGCGGTTCTTTATATTACTGTTTCCCTTATTAAGTGCGGCACTACGATAATACTGAAGATGATACCGGATTAAAGTAAAATTCCATGGAGAAGAGTGGATGCCAGCACCATGACGTATGCACCAAAAGCGCTGTGGCTGTTCGCGCTACGTATGCCATGACAAAATTTATCACTCTCTAAATAGATTGTTTCAGCACGTTAACGGTCCTTAAATAAATTGTAGGAGGCACAATTTATGGACACGCGGGAGAAGGTGTTCAAATATAACGGAGCCGCACAAAAGAATTAACATAATAGGTACAACGCTTTTTGGGACTCGAATCCTTAATGTTGTCTGGTTAAATTAATATTTCAGTACATTGATTTGAATACAAAAATAAGGCTCCATCTCACAGCTAACAATTTTTTATATTGTTGATGAGTGCAGACCAAGGCAAGTAAATATCTTAGCTGAAATTCTGACCTCGACGAAGGATAAAGAGAAAGGCTGCTCTACAGGTGGGCTATTACTCAAAATATTTCGATCCCGCGTAGTATCACGCCAGAACAGGAGAGGCTCACCTTAGCCGGTGTATCAAGCGTTTGCCGAAAACACTAACTTATCATGTGACACTTCAGGCGGAACTCTGCTCGACCTGCTTGATTGGTTGGGAGCCTTAGGGTCCTTGCCCAGCCAAGGATAGCTGCTGAGGCTACCTGGCCTTCTTTAAGCCTTTTACCATTATCCATTTCCAAATTTCTGCTAGTTTATTACTAGGCAGTACAACCTTTTTAGGCCATCTTCACCGTCGAAGATTCTCCACATTTCCAAACATCCTACAGAAACTGTATTCTATACCTTGAGCTTGGCGCATGATGGCCTTAGCTGCCTATGTGCCATAACACCCAACACAACACAACACTCTGCTCAGCCTGCTGTGAGGATGCTCCTTTCTTTTTGGAGAAATTAATGTGCAGGAGGTTGTCGTCTGTGCCAAGCAGTTTATGTGCAGGCGTGGCGTAGAATCAGTACTGTCCTAGCAAAGGAGTCTGCGAAAGCTGTAGCATCGGCTAAACTTCGCAAGCCATAACTTCGGTTAATCTCACGGAAGCTTTCCCGCACGCTGCTCACAATAAAGAAGTCCAAGTGGGGAACGCGTAGTAATTTTTTCCGACCTGCGCAAAAGGTTCGCTTATACATACGTTGTTTATAGCTTTTCCTTAAAGCGTACAGAGCAATAAAAATTATTTTTCAACCATACATCCAACAATTCTTCCTCTTTGACCTTATAGCTTTGATAGTGCTACAGTCACCTATGCATTCAGAAATATGCAAAAACGTCTTATAACGCTTATTTAGTACATAAAGATACGTATAGGTATATAAACCTGTATCGAATGCGTGAGAAATCTAATCCCAAAGCGCCAAATTGATAGAAGTAATTTGGCAGTTGGGAGTGGGAGTCAGACATAGACAAACGAACAACTCGAATGACTGCTGAGACCTCCCTATCATAACATCTACTGCAGAGTTCTCGAAAACTTATCTACATGAGAGCACAATCAATACTTTCTGACTTACAAAGGCAAGTTGCCAAATTGATGCTTTTTTAACAATGCCGCCAAAGATAGATGTGGATTATTACCTAGCGAGTACCGGCAATGGAAATTAGATTTTGTCCACCATTCTGGACAAGCGTATCAGAAGCGCATAAGAAACGGAAATAGCTTTAGTCCCGTAGAAAAGTGCTTTCCGGTACTTGCAGATCCTGTGCTGTCATTAGCACCATTAAAGTAGCGTTCTCGTCGCATAGTGAGGATACCGCGCACCGTGTCAGATGGCAATTAAATTACTGATTGGTCGCGAGAGGTGGATCGGGAAGCACTGCCTGGCTCGCACATGGCACCGCGCCTTGGCAGCATCAGCCATCGTAAGGAAATTGCGCAACGATTAACCGTTGCACCTGTGTTAAGAAGCCCCATGAGTACCCTCAGAAATTTGTTTGCGTCCGGCTGCCCTTAAACGTTAACACGTTGAGGAGCGTTAAACGTTGAGGAGCGGTACCGCTTATTACGGTAGCAGTGAAACAAAGTAGTCGGATTTAAGTGCGTTTTAACCCGCGGTGAAGAACTTTTAACGTTTTCTTAGCAACTGCAACATTTACAGCACAAGGACTGCGGTTATCTGATGTGGCTCAGAAATGTCGCAATTAACTATGCACTAGACATCTTCCAGCACATGCACAGTATTTCTAAGTTCAACAATATATACTTCAACCATGTTCTGGCCCTGATGTGCTAATAACCTAAATGTTTGAACGAAATTTTGAAATTATTTACACTGCTAGCTTCAAGAGGGTAACGTTTGCGGGCTCTGACGAGGGTATGAACAACCTCTGGATACTGCTCTATACTAGAGCTCATCATGATTTTGGTGTTATTTATTTTAATGAAGAAAGTGTGGAGGTTGCATTATGCAGAAAGGCGAACATATAATTCGCTGACACTGGATGGAACGAAATGGCAGTGCTTTAAATCGGGTGTGCAGGATTTTCTAACCATTTGCAGTCCCTGACTACCCGTGCTTATCTGAGCAGCGACAATTTAATGTGTACTCTCTTCAAGGCCACGAACTGGCCAGGCACCGTACTCTGTAAGTATCACTATCTGAATTACTTAAACAATATCTATCTTTGGGAATCATCGCCTGGAGAGGCTGAGCTGCGCGACTCGGCATCGGACTAAATCAGCAAAAGAACCTCCAGGCTTCTGTCTTCGCCTTTACCATGTCGACCCCGTTTCTAGTTGGATGCTTGAATATTCGAATACGGACCAGGAAACGGCTTTTTACAGTCCTGCACTATGGAAGAATATTGACCAGGCTACTGATATACTTCTGACCTGTGCAGGAGTTATGAAACTATGCTACTGCAATTGCCGTAACGCGCGCCGTAAACCTGCTCATTACTCTCCCAAATTAGTGAAGACCTTTCTGAAAATAAAAAATTAGCAAACATCTTGATGATTTCTATACGCCAGACTTAGTATAACAGTTGAGACGGGCAGTTTATGGAAGAGAGAGTGCTTCTCTTTGTTACCTGCCCCTCAGCAGCAGCGAGACGTGTTGTTCTATTTGGTCGTCCTAAGTTTACCCATAGATTACTTTGGCGTCATTGTAAAATATTGAGTGTAAATCACATAAACTCGAACTGAAGTGCAAATTTTCTAAATAATGTCACTTCAAAGCAAGGAGGAAAACTCACCCTTCACATGTTATCATGCCAATGACAAATGCGCAGCCAAGAATATACAGGGAGTTCATGGTGTCTAGATGGGCTTTAAAATCGCAGTACTTGGAGCGGTTCTCGAAGTGCAAACTGGGTCAAAATTTTGCTTCTTTTATCTCCCTTGCACAGGGGTGGACTCAGCTTGTAAGGGTTTGGAAACTGTCCACATTTACATTTTCTCTTTACCCTGCCAAGTATTGACGAGTTTCTTGACCTTTCAGCATCGTTTAAATAAAGTAAATGAGGAAACCGATGTGTTACCTTCCAGTTTTTTTTGCGTCTGAATAAATTTCCACAGAGCGGCTGCAGATCTGTCCTTTTATTTGCAAGAAAAGTTATTATTAAAAATTAAAAAAAAGTTGTACTGAACAACCGGATAGTCTACTTTTGAAGTTAGAGCAAAATCACTTTCGTTTCAATTTTATACAGGTTGTAATACCAAAGAAAAAGCTGACAGTTAGACTGAAACTCTCCGTAAATATCAGTTTTTCAAGATTCGAACACTAAGGAGCGTTTCGATGAGCGGACGTTATCCATAAAGTTCATTGTTCGCTACAAAACGCTTTCTCCAACTGACAGGCGCCTAAGAGCAGGAGGAGCAATTAAGAGGGTCCGAAAATGAGAAGAACGCGGTGGCACAACCTTCATGTTAACGTTTACGAGCAGCCGGAAGTTAACAAATCCCTGAGGGTCCTCATGTGGCTCCATCACAGCGGTTGAACGATTAATCGTTGCGCTATTCCTTTGCAATGGCGGGTGCTGCCAGTGCGCGGTGGCATGTGCGAGCCAGGCTTTGCTTCCCGAACCACCTCTCGCGACCAATCACTAATTTAATTGTCGCCTGACACGGTGCGCGGTATCCCCACTATGCAGCGTGAAGGTTGGGATGACGCCGCACGGTTATGTGACCAAGGTTCTCGCCTTCCTCCCCGATAGAATCTCTTGGCATTTTTCTTGAAACTTTCGCTGACGGTCAGCAGCGCCGACGAAGCCCATAACGACGCCGGTTTCTCTGCGACATGAGCAACTTAACGCTCTCGCGTTGAAATTCTTAGCCGCGTATGCGTAACCATTTACACAACCCTCTGTTGGGATTATGTTCGAAATAGAGTTAACCCGCATACAGACTAGACAGTTTTGAGGTGGCTGCGGTTTTGTGTATCGGGTGCAGACGTGTAAAGCCAGCTTCAAGACTCATCGAGCAAAACATTGATTTCACAGGCGCAAATTTAGAAATATTCTATCAACTAACAGTGCTGAGCATACTTGTGAAGACGCGGGAAAAATGTAAATCACACTGCGTGAAGAAGTAAATTTGACACTCCCCATTTCCACACGACCATGCAAAAGACGGGAGCGCCGTTGAGAAAAACAGCTTTCTTGACGCCCCGGAGGAAGGTCAGATGCAAAGGAGCAATGCACTTGCTGCACACATTGACGATAAGCTCGGCATTTTCATCTTAGCCTTGTTGATTTACAGCGACTTGAGGGCGCTGACATTTTTGTCCGAGTGGAATTCCTTCCACACATTCAGTTCATAGGGTTTTTTTCTTTAAGGAATTTACTCCTGTTTTTCTTTTCTGAGAATGAATGCCCTTGTGTGAGGCCGGATTGCTGACATGCTTACAATTCAACTTGTAGCTCATAACTGAATCAGGAAGGACCGTATTGAGTGCCTAGCTATTTGATTAGAATTATATGGCAACAGAAAGAAAAGAATGTTAAGCGTTAGGCCAAAAGAACCATAAATGGTACACGTTGTATTAACATTTGTGAAACAGCAAAAGTTGCGTTAATTACTTTAGACGTGTATGCTGTCAGTGCTAAAAAAGGGCTTCTATACCGCCCAACATTTCAATAAAAGGGCACTGCTACTCGACCAAAGGTTGATGTTCGTTCCACACGAAATTCCTCATGGATTTAAGGCGACCAGAGTCTTGACACTTGTAATATTTCCCGTTTAAGACTTTTCGAAAACCTCGAGTTTACCAGAGAGTTAGTGAACGGCAGAACAATAACAATAATTGTACATGTATACTGTCCTTTTTCCAGTAAAAAAGTTACCCAGAGTTCTAGCGATTAGACTAGTCCTGACCTTTAGTCAGATCACAAAATTGCTTACGGTTCCATTGACCAGTGTCGATGCAATGGCTTGTTTGTCGGGTTCTTCATTATGCTTAAGTCGGACTAGAAGCACGAGCTATTGAATATACAGAACGACGCACAAGACGAATTCCACAAAATCTGCCGTGCAAATGTATGTATAGTTCGGCTAGTCGAACAAGGATCGCAATACATTTAGGAACCTCTCTTCTCACCGTTGGGAATGGCGGCCTTGCAAAAAGCATCTCAAGAAAAGTCACTGAGGGGGATCGCAGGCTAGTAAATACCTTTGCCCACTACCTAGAAGACAGGAAAGAAGTAAGAATTTGCGTTTTCTTCTAGAGTTTCTACCTGCAATAAAATTGAGGCTTGTGATATCAGACGTGGAAGGCTATTCGCTAGTAATTACGGAAATGGTTTTTGATGAAAATGCATCGGCAACCATCAACGAGTGTTCTAAACGTGTTATGGTTCATTTTGGGAATGTCAAAGAGAGTGTCATTCAAATGCTGAATATATGCAATGTTGGGTCTTTATCCGCGTGGTATAAGAAAGAAGAAAAGAGTAAATGAATTGAGCTTATTGTTTTCAGCAAGGACGGTTATAGTTTTATAGGTTCACGTTTACAGCCGGCACATAGAAATATATTGCTTACAGATACCTACACATACATCTAACGTTAGCTCCTGAATATCTTTAGTTGTGGGGAGTTCAGATATGCTGGTCGTATTTTGAAGCACCGATATATTGGAGATGTTCGGAGTTCAGCACTGATGTAATTGACTGAAATTCCAAAAAGAATTGTTAGTTTTCACTCCAGGCACTCAACATAAGTATAAAACGTCATTGCACTTGCCTCGAGTCAAGAAGAAAGCATTCGTGCCACCAGTGTATAACCGATAGTATATTCCTGTGAAAAATCGTTGCGGGTAGCACAGGAGGGGTTCTCATACCAAAAATGAACATGAAAAGAAAGATAAAAAATGGCAGTCATTCCTTACATGCAGCTCATAGTAAAAAATGTGAATAATGTGGCCGCACATTTTGATAACACAGTGGTATGCTTTGCGCCGCACAAGTTGGCAGAGCTCCGTGATATCAGTAAGGAACAACCATGCGAAAGCAAAAAGAACTCGCCCGTCACATTGCTAAGTGTTGCACACATTATGGAAAGTGAAATTGTCATGTTCAGTGGTTTATGAGCTCCATTTATATTGGAAACAGGTATGCATACGAACGACTAACCGATAAAATCCTGTGGAGGAAAATGTCTTATATGACTTTAAGAATTCAGTTGTTCAAAAAACCTAAAAGACCGACGCCACGACTGTGGAAAAAGAAACAGTAATGAGTGCAAGTCATTATTAACCCACACAAGCATTTAGTTTTTCCACAGTGATCGAAGAAAGAAGGAATTTATGGGGCGTATCTACTTCCAATAAGCAAGAGTGCTTAAGTCGCCGATGTTTGCTGCTAGTGCAAACATAATGCTGTTTCAGGATGGAGCATTGATGATTATTTCCCAGAATGTCTGGTGGGTTGTCTGGGCTAATAATCAGAATTTGATGAGGCTCATTTAACCTTTACGAGGCAGCACAGACTAGACACCTGTACGAATCGTAAACATGCAAAATATGTTGCGCTACAAGAAAAGAGACAAAATTAGGAAACGAGAAGAAAAATAAAAATGAAAATTAATTTTTTGGGAAATGAAATGGCGCAGTATCTCTCTCACATATCAGCAGACACCTGAACCGAGCTGTATGGGAAAGGATAAAGGACGGAGTCGAATTAGAGAGGAAGAAAGAGGTGCCGTTGTGGAGGGCTGCGGAATAATTTCGAACACCTGGTGATCTTTACGGGCACAAAAGTCTGGATTATGACTTCGAAAACTTAGGAACGACATTGCATAAAATAATGAAAATACATTACCGTGAGCAAATTCAAGCAAAGAATAACAAAAATAAACCTCTAAAGGGGAACGGAGTCAGGAGCCGCACCTAGATTAAAATTGAAAAGAACAAACACTGTAGTAGTTAAAAATTTTCTGCTGCTGCTGGTGTGTTGGTGCTGTTTTTAAAATGAACGGAAGGTTGTGACGCAAAGAGGACCTTGTAATCGGTGAGAAAATAGGGAATGATGCCTGTTTATTTTTTCGGTTCTTTGGAATGTCAGTATGAACCGGCGACTTTTACAAACTTACCGAAAGGTATCAGTGGATAAATAATGTAAGCGTAAAAGCCCGTATTCACAAATGTGATTTGTGTGTAGCGTTTTACGCTGCTGAATTAAATGTAGGCTGAGAGGCAAGTTGTGAAGGAAGGATATGCAACGAATTGCGTTTTCTGTAAAACTGATTTTTTTTTTTACTTGTAGATGAAAGTCTTTTCACAACGTTTCAATCTCATATGAAATGTTAGAAGAATGTAACGCCGAGAATGGTGTGGCGCTCAACACCTTCTAGTTCCTTTCCGGGAATTTGCTCTCTTGCGCTATTCAGATATCCAGAGATTGAAAATGTGCCTAAAAGAAGCGTGGTAACGTTCTTGTGTTTTTTTTTAGTTTCACCACACGGATAATGATGTAGTTATGATTGTTATATGAGCATTCTCATCACATTTATAAGTGCTATAGGTTTAGGTTATGGTGATTAAATTGTTGGTTGCGATTGAAGGCTAGCATGTGTGTTCTTTTTTATTTCTCGTTACAATTAGGTTTAAGCTTGCATGCTGTAGACAAACGAGTGTTTAAAATTTGGCTGCAACCATGACTAACGAGTTGCGACTATAGACCATCTGCATAATTTCTTGCCACGTCCCGTCATTGGCTTCCATGATGCACGTTGAGAAGTGTAAAACTTCAAAAAAAGTTGAATCTCCACGTATAGTCAGCCGGTGCTTGAATATACATGGGCTTAGAAAATCGAAGCTTCAACCATTCCCTTAGTCACACCTGATGAAGGAACCCGGGAGGTTTCGAAAGGTATATTTCCTCAATTTTCTTGGCGTTGTTTTTCTCATTTCAAATGGCAATGGAGAGAACTTAACATTTTGTTTGCGCAAAACTTCAGAAAATGCGACGAATTAAAAGAACCGAGACAATAAAAGTGTTCAAAATAGGAAATATATGACTAATGTTTTATGGACGCAAAGTCAACGTAAACGAAAAATGTCAAAAAATGCACGGCCTTCTCAAAACCGGTTTATTGGAAAGGAATCGAATACCTAAGTATAATTCTTTCTAATATTTATTACAAGTTCCGAATCTTTTCCAATAAACAGTACAGAAGGCATCATGAACCGCTTCAAACTCGCCGCGCTTTCTGAACTGTTGATATGACATTGACTAGTGAACGATTTTCTCTGACGTTCCTCGAGAATTTAGTTCTCTTCTAGTAGGTGTCATGTCGGCCTACTTTGTGCCACTGTTATTCGGTAACCTGAGGCTATGTTCACGTTCTTCTAGAAATGCATTTTGTTATCTCTTTTTTTAATATTAGAAGGGCGGCTGGATACTTCCAACTCATACATTTTACAATTTACTATATATCTGTTTCTTTTGTGACGTAGTAAGTCACCCCAAATGGCAATGACTCATGTTCTTTCCAATTTGCATACCACGAACTACCATTTAGGCTCATCAAACAGTTCTCCCAAGAGTTAACTGAAGCTTTATAGTTCGTCATCTTTTGACGATTTCGAAAGAAGCACTTACTGGTCGGGTACTTAACTTTCCGTAACGTCAAAAATGCCCTCTGGAGGTGCGTCTTTCTGCATTTCAGTGGAAGTTTTAAGAAAATGTTTTTCAGATACTTTCCTTTTTACAATAAATTTTCTGAAGTGCATTATAGGCCTCATGTCTAGTGTCAACTGGTTACTGTCTGAAAATAATAAACATTGATGAAAAGTTATATGGAATATAATTATTTCGTATTGACTAATCATTAGACACCAGACAAAACTCCTCATAGTTATAGACTGATGAGTGACAGAATCAATGGCACATTATCGATGATTTCATCGTTCCGGTTGTTATGGACGCTTTTTCCGAATTTCATCTGTTGTGCACACGCTGGTTGAAAACCCGACAGCAAGTGCAGCCACGCATGTTATTCAAAATATAGACAACAACAACGCACTGTATCCAACCACCAAGGGAATTGAAGTGCGCCTCAATGCTGCCATTTGGCTTACCGGAACAACTATAAAATTGAAGGCCGTCTCTATGTCTTCTGTTGACTTTGACAAATGATGTGAAACTTCCTTTATTGGGAGCCCGGTATTTTTGGCCGTTCGAGAAGGAAGCTACCCGAACCGGGCTCCTACAGTTCCGGAGCAAAGGTCCTTCCTGTAGAGGAGAGGGGATTAAAAATGAACACTTACATTTATATTTCACGCTGTTTCTAAGCAGATGGTTTGAAGCGCGAACAAATAGGAGCATGCGACATCGAAAGAGATTCCTTAGTTATCCGAACTTTTTTTTTACACGGCTGAATAGTTACTGCAGAATTTGTACTTATCGATGTCGCCTCAAGACGCAATACGTATTTGAAGCAATTAGACTGTACATTCAGTTTAATTTTGAGAAAGCTGTGTTGCTCTGTGACCAAAATTCAGTCTCTAACTGTAAAGGCTCATCCTAGTCTGTGTCCTCCAGAAATTTCTCACTAATGCGGAACCGATACATCTTGCGCACACATCAGACCAAAGTGGCAATTTTATAGCACTCCTAGGGAATCCCCGTTCGTTCCCGTAAACAATGATTTAGTAAATTCGGAGAACCGAGACGGCGACGAATTAAACCATCGTAATCGTTTGGTTTTTGGGGGTTTAACGCCCTAAAGATATTCGTGCTTTGAGGGACGCCGTAGTGAAGGGCTCCGGAAATTTAGACCACGTGGAGTTCTTTAAGGTGCACTGGCATCGTACCCTAGACGGGCCTCTAGAATTTCGCCTCCATCGAAATTAGACACTTTTGTACTTTATGCACCTTTCGCGTGAGTAGCCGAGTGGCATAAACACTGAGCCACCGCGTCGGGTAAGCAAATAGTAATAAATATGCTTAGAGACATAGGGACTAAAGGCGCTGCATTATTTCGTATTTCGTGCATCGCTGTTAAAGAATCGATGCTAGTGGTAGTTGGTATTTTGTTTTGTCACAAACAGCGCGTACTCTACAGAGTTTGTATTTTCTGCTTCATCCTCGTAGTGTGCGCGCTGTTCACATCAAAATCATTTATAGAGGGGAAATGCGTCCCAGCCAGGCATTATTGCTAACCTTGTGACGCAGCCATGCGGATAGATATCTTCGATAAGGAAACTTCTCGGTCCCCAGATCGGAGACCTTGGTGCGCCAACCGAACTGTCTGCACAGTTGCGCTGGCTCATATCCAGAGTTTAATGATGATGCAAGCATATCAACTGGAATTGAAATTGACGGTTAGTCTGACTATTAAGGAAGTCCATTGATACTTGCAGCTACTTTAACCCTTTCAGTCAGCTCCACTGAACATGCGGGAACGTTTTAGCGAGAGGGGGAGCGGAAGGCCTAAGAGTGAGTGAGAAATACATTTCATTAAAAGAATGTAAATCAAGGTTAGTGGGGGCGGGGGAGGGGGCTTGTTGCAGGAGACCATTGGCTTTTTTGGCATCTCCTGCCTGGATGAACACCCATATCTGCTCTTCCGGGTGTGATCAGGAGAGCGCCGCCTCCCAGTCCCCAGTTGCTGGGTAACTGATGCTAGGAATTACTGGATTACTCTGGCATACCCATAGAAAATCACGTAGTGCTTAGTGTCGCTTTCATCGCCTGAAATCTTTTTCATGCTCAGCGTCTAATAGTGGAAACACTTGTGTTTTTACCATTCTCTATCAATGATACCTTCGCATTGCTGCGTGATAGGCTCAAGCCATTAGCTACTACTCAAGCTCTTAATTAGGCTAGTTGGGCTACGGATGTCGACATGGGGACTATACCGAAAAAGACGTGGACACGCAGCATGTGTCCTGTCCGCTCTTCCTATGTCCGTGTCTTTCTAGCCCTAGTTACCATGTCCGCATTACTTACCGCTACGTTTAGTATTTTTTTTGCTCAGCTTTTAGTGTTTGCAATAGATATGCTTAGTAAACTTCAATGAATTACTGTTTCGGTACAAGGCACTCGGTTTCTTTATCTTTGGGATGCAGAACACAAACGGAACGGAAGGGTAAGTTTAGAATATAATTTACAATACTATGACAACGGAGAGCACAAAGCATTCTGTGTAATGTACTAATCTTGTCGCTATTAAACACCAGGCAATCAGACCGGGAGCGTAGCGGCCCTCTCCCTGCACTACGGGATCAAGTACGCGCGCCCAATTGCACCGTTTATGAAGCAAAAATATGGACAAGTGAAAGCCACTTTTCCTGCAAAAGTATCACAAGCAAAATCGGGTGCGCTTCAGTTGAGCGCACAATATTTACAGGAGAAAATAGTACCACGCTCGCTGAAGCTAATTTTCTCGTGTTATTAAGGAGTTGCTTCAGCAGCAGGAACGATGTGCCGCACAGAGAAAGCACAAAACAACGTTGTCTTCGCTTCGCGACTGTGTACCGTAGCACCCACCCCCCATCTCCGCCTGAGCAGCGTAAAGGAGTGGATGCGAGTGGTAGGGTTTAAGACGGGCGACGTATACAAGGTGCATACGGAGGGGGCCGCGCAAGGAGATTTGGTGCGCAGCGGCGTGATTTTGTAGGTCACATTGCTAAGCTGCCTCAAGACGCACTTAGGACCGCCGTAACGACGCAGTAGCTTCTCACACAAGCCCACTCGGCGTGCAGGGATCCAGTGAAGTACCAGGGAGCCGGGAGGGAGTGTAGTGGACGTCACGATGATAAAAGTCGTAGCGACGTTGTTGAATAGTCTGATAAGAGTCGAGACGATCCCTAACGATTTGTCTGGCGGTGTCAGGGCGGGAAATGGCGTCACAAGCGTAACTGCTAGTGGAAGGGTAAGAAGGCAGTAAGTTTTCAATGGGTAGCAGCGGCTCGCGGCCAAAAAGCAGACAGAAGGGGTTGTATCCGGTGGGATCATGGCGTGATGAAATGTAGGCGAACGTAACGAAGGGTAAACGGACGTCCCAGTCACGAGCGTGATCGGAGACATTCATGGACAGCATGTCCGTCTGGGTGCGGTTAAGGCGCTCAGTAAGGCCGTTTGTTTAGGGATGGTAGGGGGTCGTGAACTTAGATGGAGTAGGAGCGGAGGAGGTCGTGGACTACTTTAGAAAGAAAACAGGGTACTCGATCTGTAAGCAGTTGACGAGGAGCGCCATGAAGCAGGCCGACGTCATGCAGGAGAAAGTCGGCGACATCGGAGGTACTGCTGGTCAGGATAACGTGCGTGATAGCGTACCGGGTAATGTAGTCGGTCTCAACGGTAATCTACCTGTTCCCGGAAGTTGTTGTGGGAAAAGTTCCGAGCAGATAGAGACCAATTAACACGGAAAAATGGGTCATTCCGAATGTCGATGGGGTGACGCTGGCCACTAGGCGGGGGCGGGGGCATTTTGCGGCGCTGACATTGATCGCAGGCAGACCGTAACCGCGGACAGAACAGTAAAGACAAGGCCAGAAGAACCGCCGGCGCACGTGGTCGTACGTGCGGGACACGCCGAGGTGCCCTGAAGTAGGAGCGTCATTAAGCTGGCCAAGTACTATGGAGATGCCTCGCACCAGGATGTCGGCTCTCTTCGCTCCCAAGAGCCTCCGAATCCCATCACCGGGAGTTTGCTTACTTTCTCTGCAATGGGCCTCCAGGTATTGCGGTGATCAGCCGCAGCGGGGTGCCTTTGACCAAGGTCTTGCCCTCCGCTTGTGTCCCAAAGTGCCCATGTTCGTGTTCGTTCCGAGGAAAGACGCCGGAATCATCCTGGCCACTGCGCCAGTTAATTTGGAAGGTGATCGATGTTGGTGATCGAAGATTAATGGTGTTGAACTTGAAGTTTTTTGATGGTTCGGTGATCCGGCGACAAGTTGTGGAAGAGAGAGGACTACTTCGGGACACTATGTACCTCACTGCACGGCCTTCACCGACGACTGGCCTCCGATTTACTTCTGCGCCAAAAACTCGCATTTAAATCCCCTTGCCCAGCATTCCTTGGACCCTTTTTTAATCAACGGGACATGTGTTTGTGAGAGCGAATAAGGAGACTTTTGTTCAAACTGAAGGAGCCATTCTATTTCACTCAGTCTAAACTTTAACCTATACAAAATCCGCGACTCAACGGGAGACCTACTGTACTCACGGGACAGGTTTCCCGTTAGCGCTGAATTACTCTCTACATACAGAGCTTACCACATACTGGCATAATATGGTTTCTCGTGCGATCAAACGTTTTGAATGCACATAGACGTCTTGCGTAAGTTTTTTTCATGATCCACGGTCGCGTAAATTTCCGATTGATTTCTGAAGTATAATTTACACAAACTTAGCAGATATAAACCAAACGTGCAAATTGCTTTTATTGGGTACTTTTTCTGGATAATCCTTTTCTCACTTATCCTTAAACGATTTGAACAGAAGGAAAGGCGCTCCCAAATCATGACATCACAAAAACCTGTACTAGAGTGGAAAGGAAATGTCCCTTATTTGCTACTTGGAGAGACATGGCGTTCTTTTGGCATGTATAGCGCTAGTTTCTCACTGCACCGTCTGATTACTGTCCTTCATGGTCAATTAATATCCTCACACATGCCTCTTTTTTACAGAGATGTTTTAGAAAGCCGCCTTTGCCCAAGTTTGGGAGCACAGATTAGTAGCGCTAAGTAAGTTTTTTTTTTTAGCCTCGGGGGTCGATGTCACACATTTTAACTTCAATAGGTCTACGCTCCGCTGAAGCGCACTAATTCAGAAAGTCATTTCCGAGGAATCTTGACCAAGATTTCACTTGTATGCTTAGAGATCTTCCGCGAAGTGTTTAGAACCGTTTGGCGACGTCTCATTACTCAATGTTCTCTCGGATGCCTAGTTATAACACCTGCACCGTTTGAGCACAGACCCTTTGTCAGATGTTGTGATGCACCTGGCTGCGTTTTAGGCAGGACGTGCCAATTGAAGACCACAATGGCGCCAAAGACCATAAAGACTGGCAGTTTGCAAGCCCAGAAAACTCGAGGTGGAGGCCAAGAAACTACTTCTGCTTTACGAACCATAATTCCAGTACTGACACAACTTCATCGTTTAAAACATGTCAGGCACCTGTGAAGCGGTCAATTGCTAAGCACTGAAGTACGTTACCAACAAGAGGCGGTGGGAAGCGACGGTTAATTGGCTGGTGACTGCAACGCAATTCCACGAGTCACGGGCCTGATTTAGATAGACCATGCTATCTTTGCAGAAACCTAAATTTTTGTCTCCCAGGAGCACAAAATACAGCAATACTGCTGCCAGGCATCGCAGCCTCTTTTCAGAAAATTTACACGCGGCGCCGGCGGCATGGAAGCACCGTGGCAGGAGAGAACCACCAGTTGAGCTGAAAATTCTCACCTGAACGCGAAAATTGCGCGATGCTTAAGAATGCGCTTCTGTATTAAAAGGAAAGCAAAACATCAGCAGTAATCATTAGGAACGGGCGCCTATGTTAAAGAAAAAATTTGAGCCCCGAACTTGTTTGAATCAGTTCTGATCGGCTCTAACCGGTTTGGTACTGAATGGTGCTCACGAGTCCGAAAAAAATGACTGTTCGACACCTTGGTCCTCACGTGTCTTTTTCGCTTCCATGTGCTAGGATTACACAGTCAAGGTAGTTTAACCGACGTCACGTAATTCATGATGCTGTGAATCAATTTTAATCGTTTTCGTGACGGAGAAAGAAATAACCACTCTTATCTGTATAGGTGTTGCAACAATGCGCCTCCCAAAATGCGCTGCGGCCGCGAAAAAGAAATTCCTAGTACTGAGTCATAGAGCAGATAAAGAAATCGCGAATACGGCGTCTGCATTCGATAGTGTTACCAATCCGTCCTATACGACAGGTCCGAGAGCGTATATTGACTTTATACTCGAATGTTCTCTTACTCGATTGAAACAACCTCCTTCTTTTATTATTTACTTTGTCAGACTCTCATTCGCCGAACCATTGTAGAGGACGGTGGATTCAATTAAAAACTTGTAATAGACAAAAAACCGGAAACACCATATAAACGAACAAGCTAACCCGAAAACGATATTGAAATTATAAGCACGAAACTTTTGGGGAAGGAACAAGAGCGGAATAGAAATATTAGCAAAGGCGTTCACAATAAAAAGCAAGAATGAAAACGTGCTAATTATGAAGACAACTGAATTCACAAAAAAGGAATGCGCAAAGTGGCTGGCGCAGAAGTACAGAATCGATTATTGCTGCAATATCTCCACGGAAGGTGGTTCCAGTCATTTGTTGTGTGCCATGAATTAGTAAAAAATTGCTGAGGGATCTGAAATAAAATAGCTTTAATAGTTTCAATAGGGAACTTACGTGCGAATAAAGCAAAAGCAGTGCAATTCCATGCCACTTCTATTGCAATTCAATTCTAATCATATAACAATTCTATTCCAATTGTTATAATATTATACGCCAATTCAATTTTAATTTCTTACCGTTCTTTTGTAATTGGTGCAGTTCTAAATATTCTTTCCCATTTCCCGCCTCCGATGACGTCACTCCGTCGCAACCAATCGCGAGTTTTGTGATCCCACCACAGCTGAGCGACGCCTCGTTAAAAAAATATTGCTCACTGTTTATCACTGCTAACCACGAAGTATACCATGAAAGAAGGCTTTTGCAGCTGGACATCAAAGATACGTACCTGAAAGCGCGATTGAACGCTCGTTTCCTTTCCTTTCGTGACTTCCGCACAGATGAATGTTGATGAAGACGACAACGTGCAATCCCCAGTGCGAGAGTGCGCTGCGTTCCAACACGAGGCTGCCCAGTCGCGACCCAAAAACTACTACCAACAATTCAACTGCGGAAGGAGAGGCAAAAGAAGTTTGCTGCCTTCGGTGGAGCGGCTGTTCTGCTCTGCTGGGAACGATCGGCTAAGTTTCAGGTGGCTTCTTGTTTTGAGGGTTTTAAGCATGCGGTAAGGCAGTAACCCCGGGCTATGTCTACCCAGTCTCCCGGCCAGGGGATCTCCCCCCTGGTCGGCTTCTCTATCCCCTCATCTCCTGCCTTTGGAAGCTTTTTTGCGCAGCGGCGTCGGCAGTATCCCTGTTGCGCTGGTGCCTCAGGATGACGGTGCAATCAAGATGACCAACCCTGGAGCTGTTCGGGCTGCTCTCCAGTTAGCCACTTCTCATTATGAGTCAATCTGAGAGGTACGGCAGTTTGGACGCGGCGGGATTTTGTGTAGATCTCCAGACCTCGACTGTGTCAGAGAGTTACTAAAAGCCTCATCCATTGCCTCGCTTCGGGTAAGTTGATTTATCCCTTCACATCTGGCTGGCACGAAAGGTATCGTTCGAGGCGTGGACTCTTCCCTGTCTCCAGCAGAGACTCTTGAGCTTCTGTCTGCTGCAGGTGTTGTTGCTGAGCACCGCTGTAGCCGCGATGTAAACAACATACGGGTGCCTAACAAATCTTTGATTGCCACCTTTATCGGAACTTCCTGCCCCTCTGATATCAAGGCATGGCCTCTAATTTTTCGGATAGACCCTTTGTCATCTAGGCCTTCGCACTGCAACAACTGCTGGCGTTATGGCCATAGCGCCGGAGGTTGCAAATCCTACTTGCGGTGTTGCAACTGTGGGGATGGTCATGCAACGAGCACCTGCACTGTGAAGAACGAGAATTGTTGCCTTTGCGGTGGGGCCCACTCTGCAAACTACTCAAATTGTCCCTTCCGAGCGCAGCAAATCCAAATTCTAGAGATAATTGACAGAAAACGCTGTTCGCGTCGTGACGCTATTACAGAGTTGAAAGAACGTGCCCACGGTTAGAAAGGTGTGACCGCTCGTCAAAGAGCCATGTTAGACTCTACGCTGTCACAGGAAATTGCGGCTTTTGTGGAGGCCTCAATGTCTAAAATGCTAGAAACGATTGTCGCAAGTGTATCGGAGTGCCTTAGAAACGTTCTAGAGACTCAGCTTACACATGCCGTGGAGGCCGGTTTGTCCCTTCTATCGACAGCAATTCCTTCTACTCTTACCCGGTCTACAATTCCTGAAGCATCTCAGCCCTAGGAACGTACTACAGCCCCTCCCGCGGTACTTGCCTCAGGTACTTCAAGTGTTGATGGTATCATCTATGATTCCGAGATGATGGAGCGTGGTGCGCGGGTTCTCAAGCGCAGCGGGACCCCATGTCTCATTCGTCGTCTTCTCTACGTACCCAGCCCAAATCAATGAAGCAACAGCTTGGCAGCAAGCTCAAGGATGCCATTTTGAGGCAGGCAGTTGCTGCTGCTAGGCTTTCGCAACCTTAGCGTCGTTGCAAGTTCTCCAGTGGAACTGTCGCTGTGTTCTTTCAGCTATCACAGATTTACTCTGCATTTCTACCCAGCTTAATCCCGATGTCATAATTCTGCAGGAAACCTGGCTTTCAACCGACAAGCATTTTCATTTTAAAAATGACCCTTCATTTCGCCTAGATCGCCAGTCAAGAGGAGGTGGTTTACTAACTTCAGTCTCTTCAAAATTTTGCCACAGGGCTAAGGTATCTTTTCAAAAAATGTCTCCTGACTGCGAGATTTTGGCATTAGACTTTGCACTTCCTGGGTACACTCCATTTTCCATACCAAATTGTTATTTTCCCTCTGAAGTACAGCATATCAGACGTCTGGACCTGTTACTCGCTAACTGTAAAATCCCAGTTCTCGTGGCTGGCGACTTCAATTCTCAGCATGTTCCGTGGGGTTTCAGAACTAATACATGCGGCAAGCGCCTTTGGGACTGGGTTTCTGATCACGACCTGATGTGCTTAAATTCAGGATCGGCCACTTATCTTCGCTCACACGCTCAATCTGTTTTAGATCTCACGTTCATTAGTACTGGAATTGGCGTAACGAATTGGCCAACTGTTGATAGCGGCACCTCAAGTGTCCATATACCTATTCATTTTGATATCATATGTCGTGTAACTCCGGCATCTTCTAAGTTGCAGCCACATATAAATCATGATAGATTTCAGATGGCGTTGCGCTCTGCCCTTGCGTCAGTGTCTAACATCGCCGAGGCCTTTCGGAATTGATGAGGAGGGCGACGGCTAGGTACTGGGCCCTGCCAGACACCCGCCATATCCGCCTTAAACGGCTAGATCCGACGATGACCTTTTCAGTTCCTCGCGGAATACCTCGCCCTATTGCATGCATTATCCGTAGACTACGTTTAAACGTGGCATTAACGCGCAAATACTTGCACTTAATAGGACAAGCGGACTCCCCGGAATGTACCACATGTGGCGTGCTAGAGACTATAGAACATGTTTTAGTGGCGTGTCCAGCGTATGCACATGAAAGACTCATACTCGCATCTGCTCTGAAGCCTATGTACACATCGCTCCTCTCTGAGGATTTGATCCTCGGCGCTTGGCCAGATAGTTTTAGAACTGTAAAGGCAACGCGAGCGCTCTCACGCTTTTTGAGCGACACGGACCTTGTCTCGCGTTTGTGATGTCAGCAAGTGTGCCTTGTTTTTTTTTAAGTAGTTTTTCATCTGCCTCCTTCCATCATCATCGTCCCCCATCGTCACCTTCTTTTATCTCCTCTTCCCGTCCCCCAGAGCAGAGTAGCAGGCCAGATATTTATTTTTCAGGCCAACCTCTCTGCCTTTCCTATCAATAAACCCTCTCTCTCTCTCTCGCCGAGGCCCACCAGTGAAGAAGCATGTGTCTGGCTATAAAAGAATGCCGTAAAAAGTCGGAGTTTCTGGTGCGGCCAACTAAAGAGAATTTTTCTGCCTGATGGAATGCGGACTGTACAAAAGATTACAGGCGAAGGAAGGCAGCATGAAAAAAGCTTCTTCATAACCAATGCCCAAATAACTGGAGTGGTTATAAATTTATTGCAGCCACCTTTAAACGCACAGTTTCTCGTGCGAAGGAAAAATTTGACTCAGAACACTTCGATTATCATTCAAAATCGGGCAGCCGCCGCGGTGGCCGAGTGGTTACGGCGCTCGCTTGCTGGCCCGAAAGACGCTGGTTCAATCCCGGCCGCGGCGGTCGAGTTTCGGTGGAGGCGAAATTCTAGAGGCTGGTGTACTGTGCGATGTCAGTGAACGTTAAAGAACCCCAGGTGGTCGAAATTTCCAGAGGCCTTCACTACGGCGTGTCTCATAGCCTGAGTTGCTTTGTGACGTTAAACCCCCATAAACCAGACCAAAACCAAAGTCGGGCAACCGACGTGCACTATTCGGCTTTCTACGGTCTAGAAAACTGTTCACGTCCTCTAGTAATTTACAATCGTTAGTTATGTCACCTAAAGAAGCTATCCAGGCGGTTGAATTAATTGCCACGGGCATACAAAAGCGATTTTCGTCTGTACTGCCTTTGCGACCAGTGTTGTTTGCGTTAGTGGTGCCAAATAATAATGCCTCAGAAGTTAATCTATCGCAGCTTTCCCAAGTTGTACAGAGATTACCAGCGGCTGCTCCTGACCCTGAGGGTGTTACTACAAAGATGCTCAAGATTCTCTATGAGGAGTCTCCCGACTCCTTATTGCACCTCATAAACGACTCCATCAAATACGCTTGGATACCTCCTGAGTGGAAGCTGGCCAAGGTGATTTTTTTACTGAAACATCAGGGTGGAGGCTATGAATTGAATAATATTAGGCCAATTTCTTTAACATCAAACGTGGTAAAATTAATAGAACGAATGTTACTAATTCGGGTTTCAGCCTTCGTGGACAGCAAAAATATACTCAGCCCGTGTAAACTCGGATTCCGGCCACGGTGTTCGATATGGAATGCACATGCTGAACTTGGGAGCAGAGTTATCCTTGCTGCTCGTCAGCGTCAGGTCGCGGTTTTGATTACGCTAGACGTCGCCAAAGCTTAAGACCGTGTAGAACACTCCATCCTAGTACATAGGCTACAGTCTCTTCAGTTTCCAGATAATATAGTTGCTTGGATATCTACATTTCTTTATAATAGGGAATTCCTTTGCGTTCATAGTGGTGTTCATTAAGAGAGGTACAAACAAATGAGAGGTGTACCGCAAGGAGCTGTTCTTTCTCCTGTGCTCTTTAATTTTCTGTTGAGCTCAATTCCTCTCCACCGCCATGTACGCACTTACGTCTATGCGGACGACATTGCGTTCTTTTGCGGCTGCGCCGGATATACATTCCCTGCATGGTCTGTTGCAGTCATATCTGAGTACACTTGAGCACTGGGTAAGCAGCTTACAGCTGAATCTTAATGTCAGCAAGTGCGCCAACCTTGTTTTCCCTCTACAGAATCCTGTAGTGGTCTCTCTCACTTGCCACTTACGACCAATACCGCAGGTTCAATCTCTAAAATACCTAGGGGTCATTTATGACGAGAAACTCACCTGGCGACCCCACATTGACCATGTAGCGGTGAAGGGGGCTCGTGCCGTGGGCATATTGCGTAGACTGTGTAGTCACCGGTACGGCATGCGAAGAAATACGCTATTAATTATTTACAAAATGTACGTCAGGCCAGTTTTGGAACATGGATCTCTGTTTTTTCAGACTCAGCTACACACAAACTTAGTTCTCTCGTTCTTTTGGAGAGGGAAGCACTTCGGATGTGCCTCGGCCTTCCAAAATTTGTGGCTACCAATGTGCTGTACCCTGAAGCCCGCATTCCCCCTCTCTTATTTCGACTTCAATTTTTAACAGTTCAGACTTAGCTAAGAATCTACCAATCTCATT
Source organism: Amblyomma americanum (assembly GCA_030143305.2). Taxonomy (NCBI): domain Eukaryota; kingdom Metazoa; phylum Arthropoda; class Arachnida; order Ixodida; family Ixodidae; genus Amblyomma; species Amblyomma americanum. The sequence goes on along the minus strand of JARKHS020011639.1, from coordinate 137,822 downwards.
TCCTCCGTTCACAAAGCACTTTCTGTTGCCAACCGACCTCCTTTTTTAGTGCCATCTGGTCTCGTTTTCATACCCCCCAGGTAGTGCTTGTGCAAAGATTACATGAGCTTTTAGAAGTGAAAATTTATGACATCCTTCCTTCGCTATGCAGAGGGCCCACTGTCCACATTGTTTTTGACATTTACTCCCAAAATTCAAAACTATTTCCACCTTGTATTCTAAGTGGTCTACTAGACGATAATCTAAGGAGCTTACATACAAATATTGTAATAGCAACCGACTCATTGCAGTGCAATGAAAAGGCAGGTATGGGAATATTCTATACACATTTAGACTGGTCCTTTTCACTGTGCCTTCCAGATTTCACCCCTATTTTTCAAGCAGCGTTTCTGGCATTAGCACTTTCCCTGTGCAAGCTACACCCCTCTATTACAGCAGTGGCAGTAATTAATTACCGATTCATTATCTCTGTGTTCGTCCCTCGCCGCGCATGTTGACGGTCCAATTTTCAATACATTCTTGTCCATGCTTCCTCCCCATTTGAGTCTTGTTCAATTAGTATGGATGCCCGGTCACAGCAGTGTGACAGTTAAGGATATTTCTGACACGCTCGCGAAGGCTTCCCTATGTGACCCCGTGTTGCCTATCATCCCGGCTACAGCCTATATTACAGCATCTAGGTTTCGGCGACGTGCGCTTTTAAGCACGCAAGACACAACACTTGTAACATCGGCGGATTATCAGCACCTCAGATATTCTTGGAACAGGCAAGTTTGTCAATCTCAGCAGCTTGAAGTATCTCTGACGAGGCTGCGGTGCCGTATGCCTCCTCTAAATTTCTATTTACACAGGTCGGGTTTGGCGCTCTCTCCCCTTTGTGCATTTTATCGTGAGCCTGAATCTATTGAGCATTTTTTGCTCAATTGTCACCGATACACCTCTTTGAGAAGAAGGTTGGTAGAGGAGCCCTTGCGGCCCCTTGGCCTTAATTTAAGCAGCCCACTTTTGCTGTCATTTGGTGCCACCGCATTCGGGTTCAGCCACAGATCTGTTTGTACCGCTGTCCTAAATTTCCTGCTAGAATCTCACCGACTGCCATGCTAAGGGTTACAAAATTTTCTTTCCTCTCAATTACTACATTTCGTCTTAATAATTCTGTGCCATGCAGTTCATCTCTTCATTATTATTATTATAAATAATATTATTACTAATTTTGAAGTCAAAACATTCATCCCTTTTCTGTTCATGAGGAAAAATCCTCCGGTGTTGCTTTCCCTCCTGCTTTTCATTTTAATAACCTGAATATAGGTGAATAGCCACCCGATCTTTGGCTGATCCCCCAGTGTGGGTATGTGCCATCTTTTGATGGACGAACAACAACACGAGGCGTGATCGACTACGCCGTTAGCATAGGGCTGTCATGCAGTGGCCAGCAAAGCTGATCTCTTCGCGCCACCGCTAGTTCAAAACCCAGTCGCGCCAATATTTACTTTATTTCTCCAGTTTGGCCATGGTCATCATCATTAAAAGTCTCCTTTACTTTCCGCCATTTCCGGCATAAGATGACTAACTTCAGAGTCACACCCGCATTTTCGAGGTTATGAGGCGAATAGCGCTTTCGCACTTAAATTGCTTTTGTGCCAGGGACTCACTTTAACTTGATACTGGCGATAAGCATGCGAATAACGATTAGATGGGGCTGATGTGAAATGATATTCAAAATACTGATGATGATAAAACTTATGAAAATGAAACTGACAGGAAAAGGTGCTTACAAGTGGCAGCCAATAATGAAGCAGGCTAGCCTGTTTGTTAATAATTCTGACTGTGCGGTTATAGAGCCCGGCCCAGATATTTAAACTCCGGAAATTTCGAATTATTGCTTATATTGAACACACATATTAGCTCCTTGAAAATACTGTGTAAGTGTATACGAAAGTTGTGTATATCTAACTGCAATTCCACCGGGCGTTGAATATATCCAAATCACCTCAGCGCCCCTGCAATTGACGCTTTTCCTAACTGCGCTGGGAAGCTGCATCACGAAGAGAACTTAGGGTTGGTGTGATGGCCGCCTTTGACTTACTGCACTCGATTTCCGCGTCATGTGTGTGTGCTGTGGCGAAGCCGGCCTAACTGAAGCCGCGCAGGGGCCCTCACGTCGTGTTGCGTACTTTGATGCCGAATTGCGGTAACCAACTGCACCTCAGTTTCAATGCGCGATAATTATAATCAGAGCATACCGGTAACATGACTCCACAACTTGTGATAGGTAGTGGCTGGTTCCAAAGCACAGGCCGCAGCGCCTTCTTTGCGATTCAGGTTGGAACTGAACGTCCAGCGAACGGTGCTCTCCCAGCATGCCAGCGAGCAGCATGTTGCTGCATGAACCACGTCACTAACTTGGACACAATGTCTAGTCGCTTCTGGATTTCAGATAAGCTTATTTATCGACAGTTTTTATATATCAAATTATCGATATATCGCAATCTTTAGGAATGTTCATCTAGTTCGACTGCAGTTCTAACGGGCGAGAGGAACAGCCTTATTCTGATCATGTAATAGAAACGTATTTACAGAGGCATTCTTCGAATGCTTGATTGGTGTGGAGCACTCCAATTCGGATCTTACCAGAGCTTTATCAAAGTCTCCCCATTTTTATCCTAAGTTTGGGTTACAATTCGCGATTATGTCGTTAAAATGAGGGTTTTTTACTCCTGACGTGGGCATAAAAAGACATATTGGTGCCTGATTGTTTTATCGCTCTTTCTGACAATGAAAAGAAAAACATTGCAATGAAGCTTTCAGGTAATGAAGATGATATAGACCTTTTAAATATGGGCAATGAGAAGTAGATTCAAGCTCAGTGTTGCTTGATGTCTACACGGACGCGCACCAGCGCATCGTCAAATACTCAATAGTTTAAAGTTTCCGGATTAGTCCGATGATCACTTTATGCACCGGAGAAGAACATTTAAGTATAAGTGGAGGGCTAACCTGCCACTCGTTGTTATTCTCGCGGTAGACAACGGAATCAGTGATGTATAAGCACACGGAAGATGAAATATTCAAGCAGGTCATTAATTGATGTAAAGATAAGGAAGGGGCCAAAATCCGAGCCTTGAAGCACCTCTGACGTTAAGTTTAATAATGGGAAGCCTTCGCCCGCACTATTAATATATTCAGAACGATGAGCTAGGACAAATTGCAGCCGTGGTTTTGTGTGGGAATTCAAATTTAATGCAGAAAGGTTAACAATTAAGAGGCTGCGGCTAGCTTTTTCAAATGTTCAGCGAAATCAGCGTACGTATAGTCAGCGTGATAACAACTGTCGAGGTTAGCATGCTCGAGCTTTCAGCGCCCCTATGAAAGCATTTGCACAAACGTTCCAGCGTATGCCTTTCTGAAACTGTTTAGAGGGTTTCCCGCAGGGCACTGCGCTACCTGACAACCATGGCAGGTCGAACGGCACTGAACTTAAAAAGCGACAACCGATAAGAGACTTCCCCACTACTCTGTCGTCGTTGCTATAATACAAAGCCCAAATCAGGTGGACAGGGGAGAGCCGCTCTCTCTGCGGAACAACGCCAAGTACTGTTTGCATCCCTCGCGCCTTTAAACGGAGATGGGCGCACGCGGTTCCGTGGCACGATAAACGGCGCATAATTGATGCGAACAGCTGTGTGCGCATCTCGGGTAGCACAGGCGTCGTAAACGGCGGTTAGTTTCCTGCCGTCTGTGGAAAAAACTCCGCGATTAAAATCGCTTATTCAAATTGCGGTTGAGAGGCCTATCACTGGACAACATGTGGTATCTTTACTAGGAACGCCTCTGTACGAAAGTTCTACCCGAATTGCGACAGAAGGCACTTTTCCAAACTTTCGCATTTTATCTTAAAATTAATCTGTTGCATATAAATTAAAGCCTTTTTAACATGTAGTATATGCCACAGACAGCCGAAGAAAAGTTCCTATTTCTGGCGAATGTCATGCATATTTTCCTAATTATGAACAGTATTGAATTTTTTTTGCACAATATGCACAAGAAAAACTGCACTGGCATTTCCTTGCTGGCACATAGACAGCACATTGAATATACACCGTTAACGGCTACCACATGAATGCAAAGTTCTTACCTCTATGATATTAAAGAAATCGCATCCGCCAGTTCAAGGGAGACCCATTGTCTTAGTAGATGAATCAGAGGTGATCCACGCAGAGTATGGTAAATTTGATGTAGAGCTACCTTTGTTTTGGTTCGCTCTTCCTAAATTTCTTATCAATTTTGTTTAATCTCACTTCCGTCATTTTTATTATAATGTGCAGATATCTACCAAAACGTAGGTTCGTCATTCGCTTCAGCAAAGAACTGCTTGCTGCGCTGCGTTACGGAACATTGTGGGGCCAATTGGTGCATGATTTCCGTGAGGACAGCACGCGAACGACAGGGCTGAGAAAAGCAGACACGCGCACATAGCGCTGACTAACAACTGAATGTATATCGCATTTTTCGCAATCAATACCAGACAAATGAATTAAAACATAAAAATAGTAGTAAAAATAAAAAGAACGTGGAGGCGTGTCCCTTAATGTTGGTCCCTTCTTGTCGTCACAAACTCCGAAAAGGAAGAAGAGCATTTTATTCTTCAGACCACAGCAATCAAATATCTGAGTTTGTAAACTATGTTGGACAACATATATGAGGTGCGACGACAAAATAAGAAAACTTTGATTGCGGAGAAAGCTTTTTCTCGGCTACTTTGAAAATATGTGCTATCAAGACAGTCTCGTTATAGAGTACTTGTGAAAAAACTTTAGCAGAATAACAGGCGTTTTAACGAGCGGTAATCCAATTTAACGATTTTTTAGCACTCACAATGGTTGCTCCACAAGAGCTCTAATCTTCCGATATTCCTGAAACAGTCAATTTCTAATACATGTAACATTCCTAAATACCGCCAGAGATGGTTAAACTATGTTTTGGGCCTCAAATTATTATTAAAAATAAATGTTCCCGCTTGTGTTGTGACATTATTAGTCTCAGAGGGATATTGCATCCAAGCTTTGAGAAGGGTATGGGAAACGTTCGCAAAGTCTCCTAAAGAGTTCCACATGATGGTTCTCGCGTTCTTCATTTTAATTAAGGAAATGTGGTAGGTTACATTTTCGAAAAAGAAAAAAAAACAAATTGATGTACTAACGCTGAAGGACGCTCACACGCTGTTTTTCGTCAGTTATGCAAAATGCTCATATTATTTGAAGTCCCTGATTATCTGTGCGACAAACTAAGCAGTAAGCAATGTGTGCTTTCATGACGCAGGGGCCATACTTTGCAGATATTGTCTCACATCTTCAACACCCCTCAGTCTTTGGAACTCTCCACTGGCAAGGCTGACCTATGGGATTTTACCACCAGAATAAATCGAGCAAAGAAACCTAAGAATATAAGGCCCCAGGCTTTTGTGTTCTACCCGTGCCCTGTCATCCCAGCCCCAATTGGCCACCGGAATATTCAAATAAGAACTGGAAACTTCGCATTGAAGTCCTTGCCTGTCGGAGAACTTCGGCTGCGTTTTCTGTACTCATCTGGCCTTTGCAAGAGCTATAAAATTAAGCTATGCAATGGGGGTAGTGCGTGCTATGAATCTTCCATACAAGCCGCCGCGGTGGCTGAGTGGTTATGGTGCTCGGCTGCTGGCCCGAAAAACGCGGGTTCGATCTCGGCCGTGGAGGTCAAATTTCGATGGAGGCGAAATTCTAGAGGCCCGTGTACTGTGCGATGTCAGTGCACTTTAAAGAATCCCAGGTGGTCGAAATTCCCGGAGCCCATCACTACGGCGTCTCTCATAGTCCGAGTCAATTTGGGACGTTAAACCCCCATAAACCCAAAAACCCAAATCTTTTATACTGCAATTCCGAGTGCGGAAGCATCTTTTCGATCGCTGAAAGATAGGAAACGTATTGATTATTCGGACATCTCAAGGATAGTTAGACACAGCTGCGCGTTCGGGAAGTACCAATCACATGCGATTTCTGCGGACCCCTGAAAAGGACTTAGAAAAGTGCTTTGCTATTCAGTCGCATTTAAAGAAAAGCACGAATTCGGTATATTCTGTCATTGCAAAAAAAAAACAACAGGAACACTTACCCTTTACATGTCATCATGCCGATGACAAAAGCAAAGCTAAAGAGATACAGGGCGTTCATAATGCCTTGATGAGCTCCAACACGCAGTAGCTTGGGCGGTTCTCGAAGCGCAAACTGTAACAAGATTTGGGCCTTTAATATCTGCTTATCTGCTGTCGAAGGCGCGACCCACCACATAAGGCCTTTAACACTTACCGCAGTTAATATTACTATTTTTTCCGCCATTTATTTGAGAGAGGGTTTGATATTGCAACGTCTAATTATATTACAATTAAAGCAGACGGTTAGCGGTCATATTATTTGCGCCTGTAGTGAAATGCCACAGTGCTGCTGGTGTACTCTTTCTTTAATTGCCCTCTGTGAAAGATATTATTGACGTTAAAAATAAAGTGAACATACGAAAATTTTACCTTTGAAGCTCAATCACTAACACATTTCTTTTCATTTTATGTAGGTTGTGTAGAAATTTATTAAAACCATGAAGTTCATCGAACCCTCTGAAAATTTACTTGCTTAAAGTTTGGGATCTGACGGAGAATTTTGATGACGGACCTTTGTTACTCATACAGTTCCATTCCCTCCAGAAAACACATTCTTCTGAAGCGTGAAATCACCAAGAGAAAGATGTGTAGGAGTGGGTGCTGCAAGTGGGCCCGAAGGGGTAAGGAGCGCGTTGACTCTGCGTTTGAGCTACAATTTAAGCCAAAATGTAAGGAAAGGAAGGAGCACACAGGGTAGCAGGGGTGAGGAAAACAATAGCAACAGTGATTGGCCCAGTGGCTAAGCTTTTGGACCCAGGCCGTGCGCAAGGGTCCGTTGTACGCGACAAAGATATGCCCGGACATTACGTACTCGTACAATTCGGCAAGAGAGTCTCCGACTTCATCTTTTGAATTGTGGCTTGTATAAACGCTTCTCTTTGTAGCTGCCTACTAGCTCTTCTTTGCGCAGATTACTAAGATCCCTAGCTACAAAGGCGCCGTGCCTTCTAGGGTCTCTCATAGTCCTCTCGTGTTCGGTTTGGTTTATGGTTTGGTTTATGGGGGTTTAATGTCCCACAGCGACTCTCCGGAAATTTCTACCACCTGCGGTTCTTTAACGTGGACTGACATCGCACAGTACACAGGCCTCTAGAATTTCGCCTCCATCGAAATTCGGCCGCCGCGGCCGGGTTCGAACCCGCGTCTTTCGGGCCGGCAGCCGAGCGCCATAACCACTCAGCCACCACGACGGCTCCCTCTCGTGTTCGGATTTATGGAGTTGAACATCTCAAAGCGACTAAGCCTATGAGGAACGCCGTTGTAGAGGGCTCCGGAAAGTTCGACCACCTAGGGTTCTCTAACGAATACTGACATCGCACAGTAGACAGGCCTGTTGAATTTCGCCTCCATCGAAATGTGACCGCCACGGCCGGGATCGAACCCGCCATAACCGCTGAGCCACCGAGGCGGCCATTCCACTCGTGTGTTTTCATTTCCTGAAAATCCATGCTACGCGGTAAAAAAGATACCGTTCCAAAAATCTCGCCAGACATAGATACACGAGACGAAAGCAAGCAATCACCGAAACCGAGGAGAATAAAGGGAAGATACTTTTTCTGTTTTTTTTTGTCAATGGGAGGTTATTATGGTAATTATTGAAAGATTCTTTATTGCAAAGTTGACATCAAACCAACCTCATGTCTCCGGTGGGATCCGTACCCACGATGGTAGTGGGTTTGTTCACGTAGCGTGCTTTCAAAAATCAGCAGGTCAACACATCCAATCGAAGTGCGGAGCGTGTTCTCTCGGTCTTACGCACATCAATTTAAGTTGCATTTTTGTGAATCATAATAGCGCCAACACTCATAAAAGATTCCCAAAAAGTGCGCCAGATTTCTTCTGATATTTCAACCAAATGAGCGCTCGAAATTGTCATGAAACTCTGGGGGAAGACTGCTTCGGGGACACTTGAAACCGACCGCTGCTGCTGCTGTTACTGATAGGAAGAAAGAAAAGGAAAGTGCACGGGCCTGCCTGCTGGCTCAAGCCGAGCCACGCTCGCTGCCGTGTGCTGAACGTAGGAGGGTCAAAATATATTAGAGCAAATATAGAAAGAAAAGGCGTGCCCTAATATGCCCCGGGTCGATCCCGGAGGCAGTGCAATACCGGCCAGACCCGTGCCAGAGTTCTTCAAGCCGAGAAATTGCGCCAAGGGCGTATGGGTATTTGCTTCCGTGCGCTAGGTATTTTTCCCCTCGCAATTTTGTGCGCTCAACTGAAGCGCAGGTCAAGACGTCGTGCTGGCCTATGGTACGCGCGTCATCACTGCTCTCGCATTTCTCAAGTGCAACGCACTGGATTTTGCTCTTTACACTTGCTCAGGAGAAGTTGCTTTGACTTGTCCGTCCTTTGACTTCTTTAACGGCGCAGTTCGATGCTCGTTGCTGATGCCGTATTGCACGAAGAGGGCCGCTGCGCTCCCGGTTTGATTACTTGGTTTTTAATAGCGAAAAGCTTAGTTACATTATGCGGGAATGCTTTGTGCTCTTCTTTATAATATTATTGTAAATTATATTCTCAACTTGCCCGTCACTGCCTTCAATTCCCTTGATGGTTGGAAACAGTACGTGGTTGTTGTCTATATTTTGAATAACATGCGTAGCTGCACTTTCTGTCTGGTTTTCAACCAGCGTGTGCACAACAGATGAAATCCGGAAGAAGCGTCCATAACAACCGTATTGATTAAATCATCGAAAATGTGCCATTGATGGTGTCAATAACGAAAAACCTCTGTCACTCATCAGTCTATATCTTTGCAAAGAGTTTTTATTGGTGTGGAATGATTAGTCAATAAGAAATGATTATATTACATATAACTTTTATGACTCTTTGATCATTCCCAGACTATAGTTAGTTGAAACTAGACATAAAACCTATAATGAATATGAAGAAATTTATTGTAAAAAGGAAAGTAGCTGAAAAACGCTTCCTTAAAGGTCCCACTGAAACTCAGAAAGATGCACCATTAAAAAGCATTATTGGCGTTAAGGAAAGTAAAGTAACCGAGCAGTAAGTGCTTCTCTCGAAATCGTCTAAAGAAGACGAACTATAAAGCTTCAGTTAACTCGTGGGAGAACTGGCTGATGAGCTTAATTTTGAGTTCGCGGTACGCAAATTGGAAAGGACATCAGTCAGAGTCATTTGGGGTGACTGATCACGTCACAAAACAGACAGACATTTATTAAATTGTAAAATGTATGAGTGCGACAATTGAAGCCGACATTCTAATATTAAAAAAGAGATCACAAAATGCATTTCTAGAAGAACGCGAACGTAGCCTCAGGATGCCGAATAACAGTAGCAAATAGTAGGCCGACATGAAACCTACTAGGGACGAACTGAATTTGCTTGGAATGTCGGAGAAAATCGTTTGCTAGTCAATGTCATATAAAAAGTTCAGAAAGAGCGGCGAGTTTGAAGCTGTTCATGATGCTTTCTGTACTGGTTTATTGGAAAGGAATCGGATACTTGAGATAAATATTAGAGAGAATTATATTTAGGTATTGGATTCCTTTCCAATAAATCAGCTGTGAGAAGGCCGCGCGTCTTTTGTCATTCTTTGTTTACGGTAAGTTCGCGGCGACAGAACATTATTAATATATTTCCTATTGTGAACTTTTATTTTTCGCTGTACATTTAATTCCTCGTCTTTGCTGAATAAAGTTTTGCGCAAACAAAGTGTTAAGTTCTCTATATTGCCGTTTGAAATGAAAAAAACAACGCCAAGAAAATTGAGAAAATGTACCTTTCGAAACCTATCGGGTTCCTTCATCAGGTGTGACTAGTGGAGAGTTGCAGCTTCGCTTTTTTAAACCCACGTGGACATTCAAATTTCGCGAAAATTTTACATTTCTCTCTCTGCATCATGGAAGCCAATGACGGGACGTGGAGAGAAATTATGTACATGGGCTATAGTCGCAAGTCGGTAGTCATGGTTGCAGCCAAAACTGAAACACTCGTTTCTCAACGGCATGTAAGCTTAAACCTAAATGTAGCCAAAAAGAAAAGAGAACACATATACTAGCCATGAATCGCAACTAACATTTTAATCACCATAAACTAAAGCTCTAGCATCTAAAACATGGGGTGCAAATATTCATATCACAATCGTAACTACATCACCATCCATGTGGCGAAACTAAAAAAACACAAAAACTTGACCACACTCTGATTAGGCACATTTTAAATCTTTGGAATTAATAATAGCGGAGTAGAGCAAATCACCGGAGAGGAACTAGAAGCAGTTCAGCACTACACCATTCCCGGCGTTACATACTTCTCACATTTTATATGAGATTGATATGTTAAGAAGAAGCTTTCATCTGCAAGAGAAACAATATTTTAGTTAAAAAGCAATTCGTTACATATTCTGCCCTGACAACTTACCTCTCAACCTACATATATTTCAGCAGCGCAAAACGCTGCACGTAAACCACATCGGTGAATAATGACTTTTACCCTTACATTATTTCTCACCTGAAAGCTTTCGGTACGTTTATAAAAATCGCTGGTCCATACTAACATTCTGAACAACCGAAAAAATAAACAGGCTTCATGCCCTATTTTCGAACCGATTACAAGCTCCTCTTTGCATCACAACCTTCCATCCATTTTAATAAAGTACCAGCACCGCAGCAGCATAAAATTTTTAACCACTGCAGTTTTTGTTTTTTCGAAGTTGTAATCCAGATTTTGCTCCTGACACTGTTCCCCTTTAGATGTTTCCAAGGCAGCACAATAGCATTGGGCGAACACTGGCCGATCATTGGCAAAAAGTTGCATGAACGGCGCGCAGTCCTACGTTGGCGTTTAGGCATAGCGCTACTACTTTGACACATTGGCCCAACTTTCAGCCCATTTTTGGGCCAACGTTCGGCAGATCGAGCGGCCAACGCCGGTCTGGCATTCATTCCGCGACGTGGGCAAGTAAAGGCCCCGGATTGGCTTTCCAGCATTCGAACACTGGCATCCAGCTTTCAAACATTGGTATCCAGCTTTCAAATATTGATAGCCAGCTTTCAAACACTGGTACCCTGCTTTCGAAACTTGGCACATGCAACATAACCCACTGCCCAATGACTGGAACTGCGGATGTACCATTCAACCTAGCAAATATTCATAAGTGAGGGTGCACAAGAACTCAGGAAAGTTACCGATTTATTGCACCGAGTTACGAGGATCACGCTTCTAGCGCACGCAGAATAGCTTGCGCTGCTGCCAGTCATTTTGGGAATTAAAGGAAAGGGGGACCCAAGACCATGATGCCAGAGGCTCTCGGAAAATCATTTATTTTGAAGTTTGCTGCGTGCCGATGATTCAGGTTGGACAACACAGCTCGGCAAGCTGCTGTACCACGGCTAAGACATCCATAAAGTGCTTAACGCAGCTGTCCTCCTGTGAACTGATCAGTGATATCTGTAATAATCGTTGCACTCCTCTTGCAAGAGAACTGTTGTACTGCACTCAAATTCCTCGTCCAGCTCGTGCACGATGACCCCACAATGCGTCCAGTTTGCAAAGAGAGGCATGATGCCATGATATACCTAAATATGGATTATACCTAAATATGGCCGTCAAAGGACAAAAACAGAAATGATTAATACTGAATTTTGAGATGCACAGTCGGCGTGAAGACACTCCACACATTTTACAGGATAATTTGTAGGAACTAACACCGCATTTTTTGCACTCAGTAAAATTTAATTTGCCTTGTACCAAATTGGTGATATTTAGTTTAATGCGCGGTTCCGCACCTTCAGTAAAAATATTCAATGTAAAAAACAAAGTATTGTGATATTGAAAGGAAATTGATGTATAATTTTGTTTTAATATTAAAACTACGTAACTCTATATTGAGAGCACATTTTTTATTGAGGTAAAGATTCACAGGTTGTAGCATCTCCTCCATATGGACGTCAAAACAGTTGTGGCCGAGGGGCTTGGGCGTCCGCCTCAGCTGCGGAAGGTGGCTGGTTCGAAACCCACCGCCGCCAACCCATCGGTAAAAATGGGTACAAGCGTCCCCCGGCCCGGCGCCCGGCTTCCTCAGGGGTGTATGCTTGGAAGAAGCTCCACAAACCCCGCTGCGCCCTCCGGGGCAAAAGCAGTTTCGAACACAATCAGCCTGCAAAGGTGGTTCGTGAGTAAGTTGAGAGGTCGCAACGAGTGTTGCGAGTTAGGTGAAGTTTAAATGAGTCCGCTCTGCGAGAGTTCAGCAGGTTCACAGGTTTTAGAGTTCACAGGTTGTAGCATCTCCTCCATATGGACGTCCAAACAACAGTTTTGAACAAAGTTTGGTTTTTTATGCGAAGCATAATAGAGACACTACTTAGCTCAACCATAGCCCAGCCTGGAGCGGCCGCGACCACCAAGGCTAACTCCCGCTCCTCCCGCTAGAGACGCTGCAGCCGAGCACGTGGTCTGACGTCACGACAGCCGAGGAGAGACGGGGCTCAACTCGCGCGGTCGCCGCGCGGCCGCGACCACCAAGGCTAACTCCCGCTCCTCCCGCTAGGGGCGCTGCAGCCGAGCACGTAGTCTGACGTCACGCCAGCTGAGGAGAGACGGGGCTCACTCAACTCGCGCGGTCGCCACGCGGCTGCGACCACCAAGGCTAACTCCCGCTCCTCCCGCTAGGGGCGCTGCAGCCGAGCACGTGGTCTGACGTCACGCCAGCTGTGGAAAAAACGGGGCTCAACTCGCGCGGTCGCCGCGCGGCCGCGACCACCAAGGCTAATTCCCGCTCCTCCCGCTAGGGGGCGATTGTCGTCGCGGCATTGTATAAAAGAGCCCCGCTCCTCACGCCGAGCCAGTCATACAGCGACTAAAACGTCTATTATGCTTCGCATCCTAGGCTTAACCTTAGCTAAGCCAGGCAATTTTTTTGGATGGGGTTAAAAATAAATACGCTGGACGGAAAAAAGCTCAGACCACCTCTGTTTTTTTTTAATCCAACAGTTTATCTTAGGCGCTTCCAAAGCATTTAATAAAGATTCGAAACAGACATGATAATATTATTTGGTGTTTGGGGAAAGGAAATGGCGCAGTATCTGTCTCATGTATCGTTGGACACCTGAACCGCGCCGTAAGGGAAGGGTAAAGGAAGGAGTGAAATGAGACAGCAAGAGAGAAAACCACACAAAACACCCGTCTGACAGTCCAGAGTAATGCTTTCTTTTTTCATTGAGAGATAACTTAGAAAAAGCTTTAAACATTAAATTGCGGACTTTCTATTGCACCTGCAAGTGTGTTAGCCAAAGAGAAACAGCGTGGAAGTAGCATACATAACCTTACCGACTGGTCTGTAGTGGAACACAAAGCAGTTCCGATTCATATCCTGCATAATCTGTACATGACAAACGTATTCCTGAATGCATCGGATATCAGGTAACATGGACTCAAACCCGCTGTTCGACAAAGTAGTGAATGTTTGGCGAATTCATTGGACCAAAGACGAAAAATAAAGTTCTTACCATTCGGGCGCTGCACACTGCACTGCGCACGACGTTAAGCCAGATATTTGGCAATGAGAGTAGGTACATAGAAGTCGTCCTCGTGCTTTGTCTCGTTCTCTTTTCCTATCAGAAAAAATAAAGCCGCATGTAGTCAAAGCGACAGTTACTCCCAAGATCACATTAATTTTCGAACGTATCTCAAGATAAAATATTTGTAGTACTTACAAATAGGATATTGCAGGCCAGGGTAGTGAACCGCGTCGGAGCTCTCATATAGTATCAGGTGTGGGTTTTCGCTTGCGCAGACTACGTACGGAGAAAAGCTGGAGTGTGCATACTCTTTCGTCGCGCTGGCTGTGTGGTTGGGCACCGCCGTGCCAGACAAGGCAAGACTCGTCCAGTCAGGAATGTGTCGTGGCGATACATCGCGCTGTGAGGAGTGGCAAACGGGGAGACGACGGTGGTGGTAGTGGGGTAGGGGGGGGGGGGGGGGAGGAGTGGTGGCTGCATGGGGGAGAGCCATTATTTTGTATATAGCTTTTGTGGTCGCGAAAAAATTTTTCGAGCTGAAAGGTAGAGAAAGAAAGATCTTGGAGAGGGGGGGGGGGGGGGGGGAACGAACTGCGCAGCGCATAGCTGCGCAACGGAGAAACAGGTAGGAGAAAGTAAGCAGAAAAAAAAACGCTTCGCGGAGAAGGGCATTAGCGCTCTGCTTTTAAAAGGGCATGGCGGGAGTTGGGGATATACGAGACTTCAAAAGAGAGAGGGGACGAGGGCCGAAACATGTGAAAGAGGTTCGTAATACTCGGAGAATGAATCATAACCAGTTTTTAAGGCAATGGTGTGGAAAATAGATAGATTGTTGCCAGGAAGAAAGAAAAGGAAAGTGCACAGGCCTGCTCACTGGCTCAAGCCGAGCCACAATCGCTACCACGTGCAGATAGAAGGAGAGTTGAAAGATCGGATAGAAGGACAGGATAGTAAAGACGCGCTAAAGACAAGGCCGATCCCGGAAAACGGTGTGGAAAACGCGGAAGCGTCACAGTATTTTTGCAAAGCCGCAAGAGAGGCATCATGCCCGGGGACCGAAAACTTTGATGTGAAAAACGTGGAGCTTCGAGATGGATTTCGCCAAAACAGCTTCATACACTCGAGCATATTGCGGGGCAGTGTGTTATTTCAGGATGCCTTAGAATGCTATCATGAAACAACAAAAACTTTAAAGAATAAATAAAATATTATGGAAGTAAATTCGTACTCTTTCATAGCATTGCATATGGGACATATGGCAAAATGCCTATGTTAACATGCGTCTAACACCATTTGTCAGTAGATTTATTCGCTGGTCGTCGAAGAACCCTCCAACTTTTTGTTGGTGTGGAAATTTGACGCAAAAAGCTATCACAAACCAAACCGCGCTGAATTGTGGCTCACAACTATTTCTGGTGCTTTTCATCAATAAACTTGGGTATTGTTCGAAACCAAAAAAAATTTGAGAGCATTTATAAGTAAAGTCGTCAGCAAGAGCGGTAGACTTCAGTGCAAATTCAGCAATAGAACAATAAAATGCATGAAAAAACAACATATTGAAGCATTACGATCTGCAGAAAAGGAATAAAAAAAGCTAATCGGAAAACACAGGGCAAGGCGCGATCACAGGGAACGACGTACAGAAGCGTAGGAATTTCTTACCTTATGGTCGCGTGCGTTTATGAAGCGGTGGTCTAATATTTCGCGCAAGCGCAACTTATAATTGTAAATTACGAGGCCACTGCTTCGATTGTGGACGTTGGTAAAATTTCGCACAAAGTCGGCTTAGGGAATGCACTTGCACTAAGTTATTACGTTTGATTTATATTTCTCTAATAAGCAGACACCCGCTGCGCAGTGTGGCAGTGAATTCTCTAGATTAAAAAAAAGCCTTTTTTTATTTTAAAAATGTATGAAATGACATTCATGTGATTTGTAATAAAAGTAAGCCCTCCTGGGCTGGTTTTCAGATACTCGCACAAGCAGAGCGTGCAAAAACGCTTTCAAATACATAAATTCTATAGAAATAGGCTGGTTATTATGCCCAGAAATCGGACAAAGGCAAAAGCGTGAGCTCTGTCTGTGCACACTTCTAAAAAATATATATTTTTTTATAAGCGGCTTGGCTAAGCCATATATAGTTACACGAATCATTACAACAGGTTCATGCCAACGCACATTCGTTAATTACTAAATTTACGAGACATTTTCAAAAAATTTAGTGGTTAGTTGCAGCCGCTTCTAGTTGCCCAATATTAACGATAGAATTCTATAGATCTGTAGTTGTCGGTCTGGATGGTGTCGTTGTCGGTCTTATGCGGCAGAGCCGTTCCTCTGTGGCGGAATATGCACAGTCCGCTGACCACCACTGAAGTCGCCGTCACGTCCTTGCACAACTCAAAATCAGCGAACGGACCGAACAAAAGCCAATGGCAGTAGCACCATTGCTATCCAGAGTGCGAATGCGTTTGTAATGCATCCGATTGCTTGTGGAAATTGTTGTGAAGCACCTTAGAACCCAATTAATCAGAGACGGAGCCCGCGGCAGACGTCGCCGCTCCTAGCCTCGACGGCGTCGACACGCTCCTCCTTTAGTCTCTCCTCTACGAGAGCTCCCATTAGCCGGCGTGATCTGCTGACAGCTTCGGTTTCATTGATTTTCTTTTGCATAACTGTGCCTCTATATCCGGCTGCGTGACTGGGGAAAATATTTGTTGTTTATCCAACTGCACACATATACGACGAAAGTGTTCAGTGAGAAAAAGATGAGAAAAACTTCAAATTTTTGAACTCCCACAAGCCAAGTCTTGGAGCTAAAACGAGTTTTAGCGCGTTAGAAAATTATCAACTGCAGAGATACTACTCGACAATAAATTCAATCTTCTACCTAGTATCATGGATTGTGCAATGTTCACGAACATCTGCCAGT
Organism: Amblyomma americanum; assembly: GCA_030143305.2. Taxonomy (NCBI): domain Eukaryota; kingdom Metazoa; phylum Arthropoda; class Arachnida; order Ixodida; family Ixodidae; genus Amblyomma; species Amblyomma americanum. The sequence goes on along the minus strand of JARKHS020011639.1, from coordinate 121,222 downwards.
ATACTTTGAACAGAGGATAAGAGGTGCCAAGCCAGGGCCAATATAGCCAGGTTTCAAAAATGGCTTAGCCAATCCTGGCAGAGTGGGAGAACTCTGGCTCACATGGCCCATGAGAGCCAAGTTTCGAAAATGGCTTAGCCAATTCTGGAAAAAAGTGGGAGAACTCAGGTTAACATGGCCCATAATAGCCCTGATTTATGATGGCACAGCCAATATCAGATGCTCATTGGAAACTGTGGGCCTACTTAGGGTCATTCTTTTCCAGTGGCTTTCTAATATTGGGCCGCTGCCATGTACTACCTGGGTTATTTTTGTTGTTCTTTGCTTGCATTTGTTCGCGGTCATGTCTTTTCATTATTTTATGCATTTTGTTTTAATCCTAAGTTTTCGAAGTCGTAATCTAGACTTTTGTTCCCGTAGAGATCCCCAGGTGGTATGAATTATTCCGCAGCCCTCCACAACGGCACCTCTTTCTTCCTTTCTTTAACTACCTCCTTTATCCCTTGCCTTACGGCGCATTTCAGGTGTCGGCCGATACGTGAGACAGATACTGCGCCATTTCCTTTCCCCAAAAAACCAATTTTCGATTTTATTTTTCTTGTCCTTTTGTAATTTTGTCCCCTTTCTTTTAAAGCAACATATTTGGCATGCTTACTAATCATACAGATGTCTAGTCTGTGCTGCCTTGTAAAGGTTAACTGGGCCACATCAAATTCTGATTATTAGCCCAGACGATCCACCAGTTATTCTGGAAAATAATCATCAATGTTCAATTTTAAAAATGGCATTATGTTTGCACTAGCAGCAAACATGAGCAACTTAAGCACTCTTGATTTTTGGAAGTAAATACGCCCCAATTATTTCTTTTTCTTCGATCACTATGAAAAAAAACTAAATCCTTATGTGGGTAAATATTGACTTGCACTCATTATTGTTTTTATTTCACAGTCGCGGCGCCGGTCTTTCAGGTTTCGATAATTTGATTTTTAATTTCATTTAAGATATTTCTCTGGACAGCCGTTCATCGGTTAGTCTATCATATGTATACTTTTTCTATTTTAAGCGGAGCTCTTAAACCATTGAACATGAAAATTCCAGATACCATAATCTGTGCAACACTTGAGAACGAGACAAGCGAATGATTTTTGCTTTCGCATGGCTGTTCCTCATAATATCGTGAAGATCCGGCAACTTGTGTGGCGCAGAGCACACCACTCTTATCAAAAAGCGCGGCCACATTCTTCACATTTCGTGCTATGGGCAGCATGTATGGAATGACTGTCATTTTATCATCTTTCTTTTCGTGCTCATCTTTCGGTATGAGAACCCCTCCTGTGCTACCCGCAACAATATTTCAAAAGAGTACACTATCGGTTATATACTGGTGGCACGAATGCTTCCTTCTTGAATCGAGGGAAGTGCACTTACGTTTTCTACTTATATTGAGTGCCTGCATGGAGGAAGAACTTAACACTTGTTTTTTAGAATTTTAATCTTTTATATCAGTGCTGAACCCCGAACATTATGAAGGATGTCGGTGCATCAAAAATACGACCAGCATATCGGAACTGCCCACAACTAAAGGATCTTCAGGAGCTAACGTTCGAAGATGTGTGTGTAGCTATCTGGAAGCAATATATTCCTAGTTGCTGGCTATAAACGTCATCCTATAAACCTATAACCGTCTTTCCTGAAAACAATCAGCTCAATTCATTTACCCTTCCATCATATACCACGCGGATAAGGACCCAAAAGTGCATACATTCAGCATTTGAATGGCACTCTCTTTCACATTCGCACAGTCAACCACAACACGTGTAAAACACTCGTTGATGGCTGCCGATGCGTTTTCATCGAAACCCATTTCTGTAATTACTGGCGAATAGCCTTCCACGTCTGATATCACAAGCCCCAATTTGTTTCAGGAAGGAACTCTATAAGTTAACGGAAATTCTTACTTCGTTCCTGCCTTCTAGGTAGTGTACAAAGGTGTTTAAATGCCTGCGGACCCGCTCAGTGAATTTTCTGGAGATGCTTCTTGCAAGGCCACCATTTCCAACGGTGAGAAGAGTGGTTCTTAACGGGGTGAAGACACCAGATTTTGGTTTACTTATTCTTTATTTCAAACTTTCGTATTGACCCAGGACGCGAGATACAGGCCACGAAATTCATATATCTGAGGTAAATAATTTTTTATTCTATTATTTATACTGAGCGATTGCGGTATCGGTTTCTGAGCGCCGGGGTGTGCTGCGATGTCACGATCAGGGAAGAGCTGCAATCCTGGTGACATGGGCCCTAACAGTTCTGACGCAAGTAGTGCAGCGTCGTCTGCTCTCGTACACATGCTGTGCATAGCAGCGCCTTTCGAAATCATGTGCCGATAAACTTCGTCGGTACTGCGATATGCTAAGAAAAGCCAAGTAAGCGAGGAACGACACTTGAGTCCTGAACCCAAGCGGCTCGCTTCGGCCGATCTCAATCGCCATACCGCGTACGCCAACATGGTTTAAGCGTTTTATTGCGGTTGGCACGCCGACGGCGATGCTCGGCGAACGTCTGTGTCGATAGCCCGTAGCTGACCATGGCCACATTACAGCGACACGATGCCTCACTTTTCCTACCGACCAATAGCCGTCTCTGTCTTCACTTCGCGCCGCGCTGCGAGACTGCTCAGGGTCCCGTGCCTGCTTATTACGGTATCTGCTGCTCATTTAGCAAACAGTCCATGTACTCGCTAAAGGAATGCTTCCAGACAATTGTGCAAGACTGAGAATTTACCGCACGGGTACGTAACTCTTCCAGGAATGCGCCCATGACGACGACTGCATCTCGGCGCTACTTTTATTCATTTACATGCGTCTGTATACAGGCAGCAATTGCGCGTTAGTTCGGAATGAATTGCAAGCCGCGTTCCGCTTAGGATAAGCAAGCTCAACTCTTTTCCGCCGTTTGCGGGTTTACTTGTTTGCGCAGTGCGATAACTTAATTTCTAAGATTCGCCGAAGAATGCAAAAACCAGCCAGGGGAAAGCTTCATAGCCAAGTTGTATACAACGAGTAGGACTGTTGTTTCTGACTCGTTGTAACTGATTTTTCCTTTTCCAATCTGTCCAGTACTTGAATTTATATTGGTCTATCAAGAGGCATGTTCGGCACCCATTTGAGATAAAGAAAATGGCTTAATTTGTTGCCCTCCAGCGACGCCGACGACTGTAGCTGCCGCCTGCATCATGGACCTACAGACTGGGTTACACAGCCCAGCAGCGGCGCTTCCCGCTTGACGTATTTGCGTCCTAAGATGTAAACAATCCTCGACTTCAGGTCGCTGTTGTGAAAACTACGCTCGATGAACATTTGTATTCGCTAAAACTTGTGAACTCGCCATCCACAAGCGCCGACATTGCACATACGAACCGGCGGACTGGCTAGGCCTATTCGTATTGCAGGTGAGCCGAAGGGTGAACATATGAAATGTAGTCGCTCGTTTCGCTTATTCGTATTACGGAGAAGCTGCAAACAAGAGAGTCATCGTCTCATCAACATGAAGCTTTCGCTCGGCCGCCGACATGAGGTGCCGGCTGGTGCGTCAGCGACGGCATATATATGCTGATCTGCACACCGACCGCTGAGGCGCCGAAGTGACGTCGCGCGTCGCCGTTCATAGTACGTCACGTTACTGTGTTGTGATGGCAATGCTATTCACTGATATTGTTCACAGGGCTCTACGTGACGATCCATAGCGCTGGCGATGGGCATCGATCGTGAGAAAGAGACTTAGGGACTCCCTGGAGCTCAATTAAAATATATTTTGAACGCTTGTTTCATCCAAACCTTCGTTGTGGGTGACCTTAGGTACAGGGGAAGCCCATAACAAGCTTAGTATAGCCTCAAAATTTGAAGCCCCAACCCCTTTAAATGCATTGCAATCCTTTTTCAACAAGCCGAACTCTGCATATCTCTGCACAGCACTTTCAGTGGAATTCATCTCGTGCGTCGTTTTCTTTATTCAAGAGCTCGTGGTTCTAGTCCGACTTGAGTATACTTAACGACCCTAAACACGCCATTGCATCAATACTGGTCAATGCAGCACTAAGCAATTTTGCGATCTGACTAAAGGTCAGGATAAGTCTAATCGCTCGAAGTCTGAATAACTTTTTCTGGAAAGAAGACAGTATACATGTACGGTTATTGCTATTGTTCTGCGGTTGACTGACTCTCTGATAAACTCGGCGTTTTGGGAAAGTCTTACACTGGGAATATGACAAGTGTCGAGGCTTTGGTGGTCTTAAAACCAAGAGAAATTTCCTGTCGAACGAACAGCAACATTTGGCCGAGTAGCATTGCCGTTTTATTAAAACCTTTGGCGGTATAGGAGTCCTTCCTTTAGCACTGACAGCATACACGTCTAAAGTAATTAACGCAAGTTTTTTTTTTTCACAAATGTTAGACCAACATATACCATTTACGGTTCTTCTTGCCCTAACGGCGAACATTCTTTTATCTGCGTTGCCATATGATTCTAAACAAATAGCTAGGCACTGAATACGCCCTTGCTGATCCAGAAATGGCCTACGAATTGATTTGTAAGCATGTGAGCACTCCGGCAGCACACACGGGCATTCTTTCTCAGAAAATAAAAACGGGAGTGAATTCCTTCGAAAAAAAAAATCTCCGAACTGAATGTGTGGAAGGAATTCTATTCGGAAAAATGTCAGCGCCCCTAAGTCGCTGTAAATCATCAAAGCTAAGATAAAAATGCCGAGTTTATCGTCAATGTGTGCAGCAAGTGCATTGCTCCTTTGCATCTGACCTTCCTCCGAGGCGTCAGGAAAGCTCTTTTTCTCAACTACGCTCCTGTCTTTTGCAGGGTCGTGTGGAAATGGGGAGTGCGCAAATTGACTTCTTCACGCAGTGTGATTTATATTTTTCCCGTGTCTTCGAAAGTATGCACAGCACTCAGAGTATTTTTAGATTTGCGCATGCGAAATCATCGGTTTCCTCCACGAGTTTTGAAGCTGGCTGTACACGTCTGTTCCCGATGCACAAAACCGTAGCCACCTCGAAATTGTCTTGTCTGAGATGAGACAGATACTACGCCATTTCCTTTCCCCGAAAACCAATTAACAATAATAATGAATGCGGGTTAACTATTTTGAACATAATCCCAAGAGAGCGTTGTGTGTTGTGTTGCGTTGTATGGCACATGGGCAACTGAGGCCATCATGCGCCAAGAACAAGGAATAGGAAAAGTCTTTTGTTGTATATTATACAAATGTAAAATTCATTCCTCCTGTAGAGACCCTCAAGGGTAAATACGACCTAGTGAACACACACACAAATTGTAGAAATGGCCACTAGTAAAAGCTTTAAAGAGGGCTGGGTAACCTCAGTAGCTTTCCTTAGCTGTGAAAGGATATCGAGGCTCCCAACCAATCGACATAAAAGCCTCAGCCTTCTTCTCAGGCATGAGAAAGTGGCTGAGGTGTATTAAAATTCAAATAGAGCAGTGGGTAAAAAAACTGAGTCTCTTGAGAAATCCCTTTTCGTTAAGAAAACAAAAAATACGTGATGTATCAACAAGTTCATCATCTCCTAAAAGCAGTGCGGGATGAAAAGGAATGTATTCTTTATTAAACTAAGTAAAGTACTTTTTCCTTAATTTTTCCAGCTTCGCACAAGAAATTAAAATGTGGTTAACCATAACTTCATGTCCGCATTTTTCGCAGACAGGTTGATCTTGTTTTGTTAGTAGGAAATTGTGTGTGAGGTGCGTGTGTCCTATGCGAAGACGGCACATAATCACTTCCTTAAAACATTCCTGGTAGGTGCAGGACTTCCATTCACCTATAGCTGTTTTACATTGTGTAATTTGTTCTTTACTTCGTTGTTCCACGAGGACTTCCATATCTGTCTTATTTTACGATCACTTAAGTTCATACAATTTTTGAACGGTATATTTACTTTCTTTACATGGTGATAACGAGCCTGAGCAGCCCAGAAGTTCGCTCTTTTGTTGCCTTTAATTCCGGCGTGGCTTGGTACACAGCGGAGTCTTACGTTATGTCATTTAGCTGTGGCTTGATATCACCAAGTATAGGAGTGTCTGCATTTCTAGAGTGATGGGCTGTAAGCACGCTTAGTGAGTCTGTGTATATGATACTGTTTTCGAGGTTCTCGTTCAATATTTTTGTACGCCTCCAGAGATCGCGTAACATTCCGCAGTGAAAATGGAGGCGCACTATGGAAGTCTTACTATTTTAATCCAATTCCCTTGCACCACTGCGCTTCCTACGTAGGCATCTGTTTTTGGACCATCTGTATCAAGAATTCTGAAAATACTGCACTTTTCCACAGCTGCAAGAAATTCTAGTATGATATGTTGTTGTGGAGTTTGTTTCTTCCGGAAGGGTGTAAGAGAAAAATCGCAGACTTCAAGGAAATTCCGCCATGGAGGTAGTGCATCTCGTCTTTGCGCAATACCAGATAATGTATTGAGAACGCCAAGATTCCGGCGCACCTCTTCAAATCGCAAGAGCAATGGCCTGGTAGCTTGACGTTTGTTGTTAAAGACCTTTCGAGATGGGCACTTCGTAGCTATATGGTAACATAGATGTTTTTGTATAGAACGGATTTTTAGACTACGCGCAGATAAGTATGGTTCTTCTTTCTAAGTGATAGTTAGTTAGTTTCTACTAATAAGCTGTCAATGGGTGATGTCCGGTATGCACCCATGGAAAGACTTAAACCTAAATTATGCACTGAATACAGTCGTTTAAGATACGATGCTCTCGATGACCCATATACTATACATCCGTAATATAAGGTAGAGAGTGCAACGGCGCTATAAATTTGCAAAAGACATGTCCTGTCAGCACCCCAACTTTTGCTTGACAGTACCTTGAATATATGTAGGGATACGGAGGCTTTCTTTTTCAGTGCGTTTATATGGGGCAGGAAAATGAGCTTTTTATCAAAAGTTATCTCTAGAAATTTGTGTTCATTTCTGACGGGTACCTGTGTTCCGTTCAGGTGTACGAAAAGGTTGGCTTGTACGCCGCGTTTCAGCACGAAAAAGATGGCTACTGTTTTCTGTGTAGAAAACTGGAAACCGTTCTGATCTGCCGATGTTATTAGTTTATTCATTGTCAGCTGTATTTGTCTCTCGCATGTTGCAATGTTTGAGGACGTGCAGGCTATTTGAACACCATCATCGTATACTGAATACAGGATGGACTTCGGGATTATTTTTCTTATGGAATTCATTTTTATCATAAATAGTGCCGTCCTTAAAATACATCCCTGAGGAACCCCGTTTTCTTCAACGAAGCTCCTGGACCGGGTTGATCCCAGGCGTACTTGAAAGAAGCAGGTCGGAAAGGAAGTCAATGAGGCAGTTTAACATCCTTATTGATTATTGATTGGTCACTCGGGAAGATCAACCTGGGCCGCACAATACCCATCTCTGGGAGTGCCTACCCTCGCAGCGCAATGACGCATCGCTTAACCGTAGCACTACCGCGACGGGAAAGGTATGAGAGCTCCCAATGACCAATGACTGCAAAGCAAGGAACGACCTTCCGTATATACGGGGACACACCCATTACCCTATCGCGACATTCGTTTAAGGTGGAGCTTGAATGTCCCTTTCACATTTTTTTGGGTCAGAAAATACGGAGGCCTATCTTTCTACGCCGCATAATGTGCATGTGGCGCTGTCATCAAGGGTTGAAAGCACGGAATTGCGCTTAGCGCTAACAGTAACGCTCGGCTGTAGCGCCTGCGCCAGGTGTTACACAGATACACGTAATTGTGCAGCGGCTGCACTCGTCTGTGCCTAGGAACGCCGAATTTACTATATCCACTCTCGCTTCAATTTTTACAGCCGCGAACACAGAGCCCCTGGGACCGCCATAAAACCGCCTCTTTCGTATGGTGTTGTGTGCCGGAATGAGAAGTACCAAGATGGGGATAGTACAGAGTGTTCGGGAGTCACAGAAGTACAAGCCTAATTATATATCTGGACCGAATTGACAAAAAGTGTCTGTGTTGTTGCCTGTGCCAACGCCTTTTTACTCACATGACGTGTACTCTGGAGGTTGAAGCACTTATTTCATTTAATGCCACTCTAATAACAAAGATTGCTTCTGCACCTTTTTCAATTTTTTCAAGATACGGAAAGGATCTCGCATCAATGTCATATGCTTCCGCTTGTTCCCGCTTTTTGAATCTCCTGCCTAAATATTTGCAGCGAGCTGTTGGAAGTGGTAAAGGTCTACTTAAAGCAGGGAGTAAGAGCTGATCCAGACCATGATAGAGAAATAACTAGAAGGATAAGAATGAGGTGGAGCGCATATCGCAGGTTCTCTCAGATCATAAATAGCACGGCATGAATATCCGTCAAGAGAAAAGTGCTCAACCGCTCTACCTTACCGGTACTCAACTAAAGGGCAGAAACGTGGAGGCTAACGGAAAGAGTTATGCACAAGTTAAGGACAACACAGCGAGCTATGTAAAGAAAGAATGATAGGTGTAACGTTAAGAGACCGCAAGCGGGCGGAGTGGGTTAGAGAACAAACGCGTGTTGATGACATTCTAGTGGAATTACAGAAAGAATTGGGCTTGAGCAGGCAATGTAATGTGAAGGCACGATAACCGCTGATTGGTCCTTAAGGGTAACGGAGGGAATTCCAAGAGAAGGCAAGCGTAGCAGGGGCGGCAGAAGGTTAGGTGGGCGGATGAGATTAGGAAGTTTGCAAGCATAGGGTGGTCGCAGCTGGCAAAGGAGAGGGTTAATTGGAGAGACATGAGAGAGGCCGTTGCCCTGTAGTGTTTTTAGTGGGGCTGATGGTGATGATGACCCTGAAAGCTTCGTTTTGTAATGGTAATAAATAGCGTACTAAGAAAAATGAATGTCTGACCTCAATTGCCGTTCAGAAGGTAACACAAATACATCATGCTGTCCTTATTTTGAATGAGGTGCGTAGCGGCATTTTCCATTCAATTTTAAACCAGAGTGTGCACAACCTAAAATACGGAAGAGAGAGCGTTGACTTACAAGAAACAACCGAATAGATTTCCACCCTGACGAACAGCACAACGTTTTCTAATAACAGCATTTTCTCTATTATTGTGGTGTTCCTTTTAGTACTAGCAGAACAGCAGGAAAAAAGCACAGAAATATACCACTATATTGGAGAAAAATCGTTTGGTATGAAAACAAAAAAAAAGGACGTCGTCGTATGTTGGGAACAATTTTGTCTTTTCGGCTAGAATACGTATGATACGCTACTACTTTTACCTTAAGCTTTCCGGAAATATTAGAGTCTCGTTTCTTTACCACATCCAAGGCTGTTCTGATGTTCACCCACTATATTGACGTACGGGACTATTTCCACGTGAAATAGTCTTTTCTGCCCCTAACAAATTAAATAATTACTCCACATAAAACAAATTTGATCGCCATCGATATTTCATCATCCTCTATCACATACAATCAGTTTTTTTACCGCTAACCCTTCCTCGAACGACGCAAGGGTTGCCGACACGTTTTGCTTCCACTTTCTGCGGACACGATCCGCGAACATTGGCAAGTAACGCTTTCGCATTAAAATAACACGGCATAGGTGAAAGATGACATCGATTATTAACAAAATCCTTGACTCCTAATCAGAGACAATGTATTCAGTGGTGTCTAGTAAGTCAACGCTCTTTATACCTTATTTTCGGTTGTGCGCACACTGGTTGAAAAATCTATAGAAAATGCCGCTACGCGTCTCTTTCAAAATACGGACAACATGATGTATTTGTGCCTTCTTCTGAGTGGCAATTGAAGTAAAACATTCATTTTTCTAAATCTGGCATTTTTTCCCATTGGAAAACGAAGGTTTCATAATGCAGGTCGTATATTTCGGCAGGAAATTCAAGAAGCAGGAACAATCGGAAGGATATGACGTTGATGCGAGATACTCTCCGTTATCTTGAAAAAATTGAAAAAGGTGCGGTAGCAATCGTTGCTTTTAGAGTGGCATTAAATGAAATAAGCGTTTCAACTTCCAGAGTACACGCCATGTGAGTAAAAAGGCGTTGCCACAGGCAACACCACAGACACTTTTTGTAAATTCGGTCCAGTTATATAATTAGGCTTGTACTTCTGTGACTCCCGTACACTCTGTACCATCCCCATCGTAATCATCCACATTCCGCCGCACAACACTATACGAAAGAGGCGGTTTTATGGCGGTCCCAGGGGCTCTGTGTTCGGGGCTGTAAAAAATGAAGCGAGAGTGGCTATAGTAAATTCGGCGTTCCTAGGCATATATTTATATTTATATATATATATATATATATATATATATATATATAATTGGTTTTGGGGGGAAAGGAAATGCGCAGTATCTGTCTCATATATCGCTGGACACCTGAACCACGCCGTAAGGGAAGGGATAAGAGAGGGAGTGAAAGAAGAAAGGAAGTAATAGGCGCCATACTGGAGGGCTCCGGAATAATTTCGACCACCTGGGGATCTTTAACGTGCACTGACATCGCACAGCACACGGGCGCCTTAGCGTTTTTCCTCCATAAAAACGCAGCCGCCGCGGCCGGGTTCGAACCCGGGAACTCCGGATCAGTTCCTAGGCACAGACGACAGCAGCCGCTGCACAATTACGTGTATCTGTGTAACACCTGGCGCAGGCGCTACAGCCGAGCGTTACTGTTAGCGCTAAGCGCAATTCCGTGCTTTCGCTCCGTGATGACAGCGGCACATGCGCCTTAAGCGGCGTAGAAAGCTGGGCCTGCACATTTTCTTACCCAAAAAATGTGAAAGGGACATTCAAGCTCCACCTTAAACGAATGTCGCGATAGGGTAATGGGTGTGTCCCCGTATATACAGAAGGTCGTTCCTTGCTTTGCAGTCATTGGTCATTGGGAGCTCTCATACTCTTCCCATCGCAGTAGTGCTCCGGTTAAGCGATGCGTCATTGCGCTGCGAGGGTAGGCGCTCCCAGAGATGGGTATTGTGAAGCCCAGGTTGCTCTTCCCGAGTGACCAATGAACAATTTAACCGCCACCTGCCTCTTTGCTCATTATCCAGTGGGCAGGTTGTGATGACGCCGCGAGGTCATGTGACCTAGGTGGCCACCCCTGCCTCCTAAGTTGCTATGTGGGGACTACCTGCTAGAACAATGCCCGTGATTTTTCGCTCACAATGCCAACGCCGACAAAGCTCTCACAGAATCTTCTTGGGAACGGGGCATTCAAAGCAATCGAGTTTAAATTAGAAAGGACACTCAAGCTTCACCTTACGGGTATCACTCGATAGCGTGATGAGTTAATCCAGATATATGCATAATGGGTCGCTTTCTACCTAATATTAATGAATCCCTGAGGGTCCTATGTGACTTCTTCCCAGCGGTGCAACGGTTAATCGTAGCGCCATTATCTTGAGATGGGAGGTGCTGCCAAGGAGCTGTGACATGTGTGAGCCAGGATGGGCTACCCGAGCCTCCTCTCGCGACTAATCACTAATCTAATTGCCATCTGACACGGTGCCCGGTATCCTCACTATGCGGCGGAAAGGTTGGGATGACGCCACACGGTTACGTGACCAAAGTTCCCGCCTTCCTCTCAGGTAGCATCTCTCGCAATTTTTCGTGAATTTTTCGCTCACGGTCAACAGCGCCGACGAAGCCGACGACGACGCAGGATTATCTGCCACATGAGCGCCTTAACGCTCTCGCGTGGAAATTCTTATCCTCTTATGCGTTACCATTCACACAACCCTCTCTTAGGATTATGTTCAAAATAAAGTTAACCCGCATTCACACGAGACAATTTCGAGGTGGCTATGGTTTTGTGCATCGGGGGCCGACCTGTACTGCCACGGCGTCAAGACTCGTGGAGGAAATTGACGATTTCGCATGCGCACATCTAGAAATATTCTGAATGCTGCGCATACTTTTGAAGACGCGGCAGAAATGTAAATGACACTGCGTGAAGGAGTCAATTTGCACACTCCCCATTTCCACACGACCATGCAAAATACGGGAGCGCCGTTGAGAAAAAGAGCTTTCCTGACGCCTCGAAGGAAGGTCAGATGCAAAGGAGCAATGCACTTGTTGCACACATTGAGGATAAGCTCGGCATTTTTATCTTAGCCATGTTGATTTATAGCGACTTGGGGGCGCTGACATTTTTGCCGAATGGAATTCCTTCCACACATTCAGTTCATAGGTTGTTTTTTTCTTTTTTTCAAAGAATTTACTCCTGTTTTTCTTTTCTGAGAATGAATGCCCATGTGCACAGCCAAATTGCTGGCATGCTTACAAATCAATTCGTAGGCCATTTCTGGATCAGTAAGGGTCGTATAGAGCGCCTAGATAATGCATTAGAATTATATGGCTACACAAAGAAAAGAATGTTCAGCGTTAGGCGAAAAGAACCATAACTGGTACACGTTGTAATAACATTTGTGAAACAGCAAAAGCTGCGTTAATTACTTCAGACGTGTATGTTGTCGGTGGTAAAAGGACTCCTACACCACCCAACCTTTTAATAAAAGGGCAATGCCACACCGAGAATGTTGATGTTCGTTCCACACGAAATTTTTCTTGGTTTTAAGACGACCAACTGAAGGGTTGACACTTGTCATATTTCCTGTTTAAGACTTTTCGAAACCTCGAGTTTACCAGAAAGTTAGTGAACCGCAGAACAATAGCAATAATCGTGCATGTATACTGTCCTCTTTCCAGTAAAAAGGTTATTCAGCCTTCAAGCGATTAGACTAGTCCTGACCTTTACTCAGATCGCAAAATTGCTTACGGCCCCATTGACCAGCATTGATGCAATGGCGTGTTTTTCTGGTCATTCAGTATGCTGAAGTCGGACTAGTACAACCAGCTCCTGAATATACAGAACGACGCACGAGATGAATTCCACAAAAAATGCTCTGCAGATATATGCATAGTTCGGCCAGTTGAACAAGGATCGCAATACTTTTAAGAACCTCTCTTATCATCGTTGGAATGGCGGCCTTGCAAAAAGCATCTCCACAAAATTCCCTGAGGTGGTTCGCAGGCTGGTAAACACATTTGTCCATTACCTAGAAGACAGGAACGAAGTAAGAATTTCTGTTTTCTTAAAGCGTTCCTTCCTGAAACGAATTGGGGCTTGTGATATAAGACGTGGAAGGCTATTCGCCAGTAATTACAGAAATTGGTTTCGATGAAAGTGCATCGGCAGTCATCAACGAGTGTTTTACACGTGTTATGGTTAATTGTGGGAATGTAAAAGAGAGTGCCATTCAAATGCTAAATGTATGCAATAGTGTGTCTTTATCCGCGTGGTATACGAAGGAAAAGTAAATTAATTGAGCTGATTCTTTTCAGCAAACACGGTTATAGTCTTATATGTTGACGTTTACAGCCGGAACCTAGAAATATATTGCTTCCAGAGACATGCACACACATCTTCGAACGTTAGCCCCTGAAGAACCTTTAGTTGTGGGCAGTTCAGATATGCTGGTCGTATTTTTGAAACACCGACTTCATGGATGGTGTTCGGAGTTTAGCATTGATATAAAATACTTAAATTCCAGAAACAAGTGTTAAGTGTTCCCTCCAGCACTCAACATAAGTAGAAAACGTAATTGCACTTGCCTCGAGTCAAACAGAAAGCATTCGTGTCACTAGTCTAAAACCTATAGTATACTCTTGTGAAAAATCGCTGCGGGTAGCACAGGAGCGGTTCTCATACTTAAAGATGAACATGAAAAGAGAGATAAAAAATGGCAGTCATTCCATACATGCAGGCCATAGTACGAAACGTGAAAAATGTGGCCGCAAATTTTGATAACAGAGTGGTATGCTCTGCACCGCATAAGTTGTCGGAGCTCCACGATATCATAAAGAACAACCATGCGAAAGCAAAAAGGATTCACCCGTTAAATTACCAAAAGTTGCACAGATTATTGTATGTGGAATTGTCATCTTCAATGCCTTGAAAGCTTCGTTTATAATGAAAACAGGTATACATACGATAGACTAACCAATAAATAACTGTGGAGGAAAATATCTTAAATGACTTTAAGAAAAAAATTATTCCAACATGAAAGACCGGCGCCACTACTGGAAAAAAAACAATATGAGGGCAAGTCATTTTTTACCCACACAAGCATTTAGTTTTTTCACAATCATCGAATAAAAAAGGGATTATGGGGAGTGGTTACTTCCAAAAAGCAAGAGTGCTTAAGTCGCCCATGTTTGTTGCTAGTGCAAACATAATGCTATTTCCAAGATTTACTATTGGTGATTATTTCCCAGAATATCGGGTGGGTTGTCTGGGCTAATAACCAAAATTTGATGCGGCCCAGTTAACCATTACAAGGCAACACAGACTAGACATCTGTACTCATACAAAATATGTTTCTTTACAAGAATGCGGACAAAAATTACGAATAGACAAGAAAAATGAACTCGACACTTGGTTTTGGGGGAGAAGAAATGGCGCGCTATCTGTCTCAGATATCGTTGAACACCTGAACCGCACCGTAAGGGAAGGGGTAAAGGAGGGAGTCGAAGAAGAAAGGAAGAAACAGATGCCGTAGTGAAGTTGTGCGGTTAATAACGGCCACCAGGTGATCTTTACAAGAACAAAATTCTAGATTATGAGTTCGAAAACTTAGGAACGAAACAAATTGCATAAAATATTTAAAAGACATCACTGTGAGCAAAGGCAAGCAAAGAATAACAAAAATGAACATCTTAAGGGGAACGGAGTCAGGAGCAACAGCTAGACTACCAATTCAAAAAAAAAGACTACAGTGGTGCAAAATTTTGTGCTGGTGCTGTGCTGATGCCTTTTTTAAAATTAACGGAAAGTTGTGATGCAAAGAGCTTTAAATCGGTGTGAAAATAGGGCGCGAAGCCTATTTACTTTTTCTGTTTTTACATTGTTAGTATGGACCAGCGAATTTTATAAATGTACCGAAAGCTTTCAGGTGAGAAATAATGTAAGCCTAAAAGTCTGTATTCACAGATGTAGTTTGTGCATAGCGTTTTACGCTGCTGAAATAAACGTAGGCTGAGAGGTAAGTTGTCAAGGCAGAATATGTAACGAATTGTTTTTTTTTCTGTAAAGCTGAAATTTTCTTTCGCTTGCAGATGAAAGTTTATTCTCCACGTTTCAATCGGATATGAACTGTGAGGAGAATGTAACGCCGAAAATGGTGTGGCGCTCAACAACTTCTATTTCCTCTCCGGCGATTTGCCCTCCTTCGCTGTTCTTAATTCCAAAAATTGAAAATGTGCCTGAAAGGAGTGCGGTCACGTTTTTATTGTTTTTTTAGTTTCGCCACATGGATGGTGATGTAGTTATGATTGTGTTCTGATCATTACCACCGCATTTTTAGGTGCTATAGCTTTAAGTTATGGTGATTGAAATTGTTAGTTGCGATTCATGGCAAGTATGTGAGCTCTTTCTTTTTTCTCGTTACACTTAGGATTAAGCTAGCATGCAGTAGACAAACGAGTGTTTCCGCTTTGGCTGCAACCATGACTATCGACTTGCGCCTATAGCCCATGCGCATAATTTCTCGCCCCGTCCCTTCATTGGCTTCCACTACTTAAGGTGAGAAGTGTAAAATTTCCGGAAATTTTGAATATCCACGTATAGTCTGCCGGTGCTTGAATATAGAAAGGCTAAAAAAAACCGATGTTTCAACAATCCCTAGTCACACTGATGAAGGAATCCGGTAGGTTTCGAAAGTACATTTTCTCAATTTTCTTAGCGTTATTTTTCGCACTTCAAGTGGGGATGCAATGAACTTAACATTTTGTTTGTGCAAAACTTCGAAAAGACGACGAATTAAAAGAACAGAGACAATATAAGGGTTCACAACAGGAAATATATGACTAATGATTTGTTGCCGCAAAATCAACGTAAACGAAGAAGGACAAAAGACGCGCGGCCTTCTCACAACAGGTTTATTGAAAAGGTATCGAATACCTAAATATAATTCTCTCTAATATTTATCGCAAGCATCCGCTTCCTTCGCAATAAACCAGTAAAGAAGGAATCATGAACAGTTTAAATCTCACCGCTCTTCTGAACTGTTGATATGACATTGACTAGCAAACGGTTTTCTCTGACGTTCCTCGCAAATTTAGTTCGCTCCTAGTAGGTTTCATGTCAGCCTACTATTAACTATTTTTATTCGGCATCTTGAGGCTATATTCTCCTTCGTCAAGAAATGCATTTCATGATAACTTTTTATTAATTTTCGAAGGGCGCCCGGGATATTCAGGCTCATACATATTACATTTTATTAAATGTCTGTTCTTTTCGTGACGTAGTCAGTCAACCCAAATGGCTATGACTAATGTTCTTTCCAAATTGCATACCGCGAACTCCCAGTTGAGCTTATCAACGAGTTCTGCCTCGAGTTAACTGAAGCTATATAGTTCGTCATCTTTTGACAATTTCG
This sequence comes from Amblyomma americanum, assembly GCA_030143305.2. Taxonomy (NCBI): domain Eukaryota; kingdom Metazoa; phylum Arthropoda; class Arachnida; order Ixodida; family Ixodidae; genus Amblyomma; species Amblyomma americanum. The sequence continues at coordinate 104,740 of JARKHS020011639.1, read as the reverse complement.
AGAGAAGTACTTACTGGTCGGTTACTTAAATTTCCGTAACACCAAAAATGCTTTTTGGAGATGTATATTTCCAACTTTCAGTGGAAGATTTCAGAAAATTTTTTTCATGTACTTTCCTTTTTACAATAAATTTCCTCAATTCCATTTTATGCCTCATGTCTAGTGTCAACTGGCTATTGTCTGGGAATGATCTAAAAATCATTAAAAGGGTTGCGGAATATATATATTTCTTATTGACTAATCATTCGACACCAGACAAATTTCTTTGCAGAGCTTTAGACTGGTGAGTGGCAGATGTCTTCCATTATTGACAAAATCAATCTCACATTATCGATGATTTCATAATTACGGTTAAGGACGCTTTTTCTGAATTTCATCTGTTGTGCACACGCTGGTTGAAAAGCAGACAGCAAGTGCAGCTACGCATAAGATGCCGCATACGTCTATTTGTTCGCGCTTGAGACCATCTGCTTAGGAACAGGGTGAAATATAAATGTAAGTGTTCATTTTTAATCACCTCTCCTCTACAGGAAGGACCTTTGCTCCAGAACTGTAGGAGCGCGGTTCGGGTAGCTTCGTTCTCGAACGGCCAGAAATACCGGGCTCCCAATAAAGGAAGTCTCACGTCATTTGTCTAAGTCATCAGAAGACATACAGACGGCCTTCAATTTCATCGTTGTTCCGGAAAGCCAAATGACAGCATTAAGGCACACTTCTATTCCCTTGGTGGTTGGATGCAGTGCGTGGTTGTTGTCTATATTTTGAATAACATGGGCAGCTGCACATGCTGTTGGGTTTTCAACCATCATGTGTACAACAGATGAAATCCGGAACAAGCGTCTATAACAACCGTAATGATGAAATCATCGATAATGTGCCATTGATTCTGTCACTCATCAGTCTATAACTATGCAAATATTTTTGCCTGGTAGCGAATGATTAGTCAGTAAGAAATATATATATCCCACAGAACTTTTAATGATTTCTTGATCATTCCGTGACAATAGCCAGTTGACACTAGACATGAGGCCTATAATGAACTTCAGGAAATTTATTGTAAAAAGGAAAGTATCTGAAGATCATTTTCTTAAAACTTCCACTGAAATTCACAAAGATGCAGCTCTAAAAAACATTTCTCGCTTTACGGAAAGTTAAGTAACCGACCAGTAAATGGTTCTCCCGAAATCGTCAAATGATGAACTATAAACCTTAAGTTAACTCGTGGGAGAACTGGTTGATGAGCTTAATTGGGAGTTCGCGGTATGCAGATTGGAAAGAACATTAGTCATTGCCATTTGGGATGACTTACTGCGTCACGAAAGAAAGAGACATTTAATAAATAGTAAAATGTATGAGTCTGAAGATTCCAGCTGTCCTTCTAAAATAAAAAAAGGGTTATCATAAAATCCATTTCTATAGGCACGTGAACATAGCCTCAGGATGCCGAATAACACTAGCAAATAGTAGGCTGACATTAAACCTACTATAAAAGAACTAAATTTGCGAGGAACGTCAGAGAAAATCGTTTGCTAGTCAATGCCATATCAACAGTTCAAAAAGACCGGCAAGTTTGAAGCTTTTCATGATGATTTCTGCACTGAGTTATAGGAAAGGAATCGGATACTTGGGATAAAATTCGAGAGAATCATATTTCGCTCTTCGATTCCTTTCCAATAAACCAGTTGTGAGAAGGCCGCGCGTTTTTTCTTATTCTTTGTTTACGTTGAGTTTGCGGCCACAAAACATAAGTCATATATTTCCTTTTGTCAAAACTTTTATTGTCTCCGTTCTTTTATTCCTCGTCATCTCCAAGTTTTGCACAAACAAAATGTTAAGTTCTTTGCATTCCCACTTGAAGTGAGAAAAACAACGCTAAGAAAATTGAGAAAATATAGCTTTCGAAACCTACCGGGTTCCTTCATCAGGTGTGACTAGGTGAGAGTTACAGCTTCGTTTTTTAAGCCCTCGTATATTCAAGCACCGGCTGACTATACGTGGACATTCAAATTTTTCCGGAAATTTTACACTTCTCATCCTGCGTCACGGAAGCCAAGGAAGAGACGGGGCGAGAAATTATGCGCATGGGCTATAGGCTCAAGTCAATGGTCAAGGTTGCAGCCAAAACTGAAACACTCGTTTGTTTACAACATGCTAGCTTAAAACTAAATGTAACGAGAATGAAAAAAGAACACTCATACTAGCCATGAATCGCTACTAACAATTTTAATCTCCATAACCTAAAGCTATATCACCTAAAAATGCCGTCAGATGCTCATACCACAATCATAAGATCACCATCCATGGCGAAACAAAAAACTACAAAAACGTGACCACGTCCATTTTAGGCACATTTTCAATCTTTGGAATTAAGAATAGCGGAGGAGAGCAAATCGCTGGAGAGGAAATAGAAGTTGTTGAGCGCCAAACCATTTTCGGCGTTACATTCTTCTAACATTTCATATGAGATTGAAACGTTGAGAAGAAACTCTCATCTGCAAGTGACACAAATTTTCCGTTTTACAGAAAAAAAAACAATTCGTAACATATTCTGCCTTGACAACTTACCTCTCAGCCTACATTTATTTCAGCAGCGTAAAACGCTACGCACAATCCATATCTGTGAATACAGAGTTTTACGCTTACATTATTCGTCACCTGAAAGCCTCCGAAACGTTTTTAAAAATTGCTGGTTCATACTAACATTCTAAACAACCGAAAAAATAAACAGGCTTCAGTCCCTCGTTTCGCACCGATTACAAGCTCCTCTTTGCATCACAACCTTCTGTTCATTTAAAAAAGCACCAGCACAGCAGCAGCAGCAGGAAATTTTGAACAACTGCAGTTTTTGCTTTTTTGAAGTTGTAATCCAGAAGTTGCTCCTACTCCGTTCCCCTTTAGATGTTTATTTTTGTTACTATTTGCTTGTATTTGCTCACAGTGGTCTCTTTTAATTCTTTTATGCAATTTCTTTCGTTCCTAAGTTTTCGAAGACATAATCTAGACTTTTTTTTTCCTGCAAACATCCCCAGGTGGTCGAAATTATTCCGCAGCCCTCCACTACGGCACCTCTTCCTTTCTTCGTCGACTCCCTCCTTTATTCCTTTTCTTACGGTGTGCTTCAGGTGCCTGCCGATATATGAGACAGATACTGTGTGATTTCCTTTCCCCCAAAACCAATTTGCATTTTCATTTTTCTTGTCGTTTTGTAATTTTTGTCCCGTTTCTTGTAAAGGAACATATTTTGCATGTTTACTATTCGTACAGATGTCTAGTCTCTCCTGTCTTGTAAAGGGTAAATTGGCCTCATCAAATTTTTATTATTAGCCCAGACGACCCAGCAGATGTTATGAGAAATAATCATCAATGTTCAGTCTTGGAAATAGCATTTTATTTGCACAAGCAGTAAACATGGGCGACTAAAGCACTCTTTCCTCTTGGAAGTAAATACGCCCCATAATTCCTTTTTTCTTCAATCACTGTGAAAAAACAAAATGCTTGTGTGGGTCAATAATGACTTGCACTCAATACTGTTTTTTTTCACAGTCGCGGAGTCGTTCTTTCAGGTATGAATAATTTGATTCTTAAAGTCATATAAGATATTTCCCTCCACTGATGTTTATCGGCTAGTCTATCGTATGTATACCTATGTCCATTATAAACAGATCTCATAAACAATTGAACATGACAGTTCCATATACCATAATCTGTGCAACACTTGGCAATGAGACATGTGAATCTTTTTTGCTTTCGCATGGTTGTTCCTGAGGATATCGTGGCGCTCCGACAACTTGTGCGGCGCAGGGCATCCCACCGTGTAATAAAAATGTGCGGCCACATTTTTCACATTTTGTGATATGGGCTGCTTCTATGGAATGGCTGCCTTTCTTTATCTTTCTTTTCATGTTCACCTTTAAGTATGAGAAGCCATCCTGTGCTATCCGCAACGATTTTTCACAAGAGTACACGGTCGGTTATAGACTGGTGGCACGAACGCTTTCTGCTTGACTGGAGGCAAGTGCAGTGACGTTTTCTACTTATTATGAGTGCCCGGAGGAAAAACTTAACATTTTTTTTGGAAATTCAGTCTTTTATATCAATGCCGAGCGCCAAACACCATCCGTGAAGTCGGTGCTTGAAAAAAAATAGGACCGTCATATCTGAACTGCCCACAACTAAAGATTCTTCTGGGGCTAACGTTCGAAGATGTGTGTGTAGGTATCTGGAAGCAATATATTTATAGGTACCGGCTGTAAACGTCAAGCTCTAAAACTAAAACCGTGTTTGCTGAAAACAATCAGCTCAATTCATTTACCCTTCCTTTGTATAGCACGCGGATGAAGAACCAAGATTGCATACATTCAGCATTTTGCATGGCACTCTCTTTCACATTCTCACAATCAACCACAACACGTGTAAAACACTCGTTGATTGCTGCCGATGCATTTTCATCGAAAGTCATTTCTGTACATGCTAGTGAATAGCCCTCCACTTCTGATATTACAAGCCCCAATTTGTTGCAGGAAGGAACTTTACAGGAAAACGAAAAATCTTACTTCGTTCCTGTCTTATAGGTAATGGACAAATGTGTTTACCAGCCTGCGAACCCCCTCAGGGAATTTTCTGGAGATGCTTTTTGCAAGGCCGCCATTCCAACGGTGAGAAGAGGTTCTTAAAAGTATTGCGATCCTCGTTCAACTGGCCGAACTATGCATATATTGATACGGGAATAAAAGAAGAGGCGGAGAGCGAGCGCGAGCGGCGAGCGCGCGGCTCTAGCACGAGGGAGATAGAACGAGAAAGCTTGGCCGCCGCCGGTCGTGCTTCGCCGGCTCTCCTCCGTACTGCTGCTATATTTCTCTGGGCGGGCCCGTGGCCACCCCGTGGCATCCCACACCGTAACATTTTGGTGGCAGTGGTGGGATCATGCCGCTCACCCGCTCCCAGAATCAAGCACCCGACGTGCCAGACGACAGGAGTCCACCACCAGCCGATAGCGCCGACGACGCGGCGGCCGGCGCCGCTAGACCTAGGCGCTCGGAGAGGCTCGGCTCTTCGCAGCAGCCGGACGCCGGTGTTGAGCGCCTCCTGGATACAGTCACCCAACGGATGGACGCATGGGAGGCCCGTCTGACTGCCCAGGCAGGGGAGATGGAAGCTCTCCGGCGCGAACTCCGTCGCCTGGTGCCAGCCGAGCCGAGCACAGGTCAGGTGCCTTTGGGCGTCCCCGCCGCCGCTGTTTACGGCTCTGCCGTCGCTGGGCCTGCGGTCGTGGCCGCCAATGGCGTGCTCGGCGCGGGTGCGTCCTCGCCGCAGTGTTCGTTGGACGTTGTGGAATTGCCCACATTTGACGGCACCATCTCGTGGGATGCTTACCGCATCCAGCTGGACGGTATTGCGGCGGCGAGAGGCTGGGACGAGCAAATGAAGGCATGGATGCTCGTTGCAAAACTGAGGGGCCGCGCCACCGAGCTGCTGCAGAACGTGCCGCCCGACCAGCTGGGCTCTTACACTGTTCTGGCGGGCCTCCTCGCCGACCACTATGGTGCCTCAGGTCAACCCCGTGTGCAGTACCACCGCCTGCGAGCCCGCCGTCAAGAGCCCGGGGAGACGTACCAGGACCTCGCCGCCGCCATTGAGCGCCTGGCTCTGCAGTCGCTGCCGGGAGCGCCTCAGAACGCCGTGGCCCTGGTCGGCACCGAACGTTTGTCGACGCCATCCGACTCCCCGAGGTGCAGCGCTTGGTCCGCTCTGGCCGTCCTGATTCCGTCCGCGCCGCCATGGCGCTCGCCATCGAGGCGGAATTGACTTTGCTGGCCACGCGGGGGTCGCCACCGTCTGCCGAGCGCAGCGTCCGGGTGCAGGCTCCTCGGTCCGCAGCCCCAACTGCGGCCTCTATCCGACGCCTGCGTAACGACGTCCGCATGACCTGCTTCCGCTGCGGCCTGCGGGGACACTACGCGAGGGACTGTGCCGGCCCTCCAACGTCGGGAAACGATTTGGCGGAACTCCGGGGGCACCGTTCTCCGCTTCCCCTCCTTTCGTCGGCTCCGATTACCACTGATGCTCCTTACGTGCTCGTCGACGTCGCCTTGCTTGACCGGCACGTAAAGGCCTTGGTTGACACTGGAGCGGCTGTCAATGTACTGCACAAATCGTTTGTTGCTAACGCGCCCCACCTGCTTCTGCCAGCCGCCAAAACCCGGCTCTTAGCTTTTAACGGCACCCCTGTGGAGCAAGTCGGACGTGTCGTCGTCAACCTGACAGCACTCGGAAATACCATCTCCACCGAGTTTGTTGTCGCAGACAGCCCTATTTGGCCAGTGGTCCTCGGGTGCGGGTGGTGCCAGCAAGCCGGAGTCGTCCTTAATTTTACTAGAACCAAACCACGGGCGAGCCGAACTCTCTGTGGGCTGGGCTGGCTTAGCCGGGTTTCCAGCCTCGGTGTCGCCCTGTGTCAGTCCCTGGTGTCGGCGACGAAGCGTGCCTCAGCATCTCTGCGTGACCTCGCGACGAAGTGGCCGTGTCGAGTCAAGCCGTTCGACGTCACTACCGTGACTGTGGCGTCCGCCGTGACCCTGCCACCGGGTGCGGCAACGTGGGTGTATGTCACAGCAGACGTGCTGTTCGAACCCATCCGGTGTTCAGCTCCAGCCCGTCAGATGACCTCCCCTCGAAGCCTGCTGCCTGTGCTCAAAGGAGAGGCCCACGTATTTATACTCAACATCGGCAGCGTACCTCTCGCGCTGACTCCCGGCACGCAATTGGGTACAGCCTCAGTTTTGGACCCCGGGTCACCAGTGGCGTCTCTGCAACCTGAAGCCCCGCCTCGCCACCCTCCAGCGCCGGCGATCCTATCATAGGAAGAATTTAACTTTGGACCCAGCCTGACCTGCGCGGAGCTCGCCTCTCTGAAGACCTTGCTGCTCGAGCATCGCAGTTGCCTTGCTCTCAGCCCCGGTGAACTCGGGTGCACTTCCTGGGCTCAACACCGGATCAACACCGAAAACCGCGGGCCCGTTCATCACCAACCTCGCCGTGTAGCGCCAGCCGAACGGAGAGTCATCCAGCAGCACGTGTGCGACATGCTTGACCAGGGAATCATTGCCCCTTCTTGTAGCCCTTGGTCCTCCCCTGTCGTCCTTGTGCGCAAGAAGGATGGAACACTCCGCTTCTGCGTTGACTATCGGAAGCTAAATGCTATTACTAATTGCGACGTGTACCCGCTGCCTCGCCTCGACGATGCGCTTGACCGCCTGAAGGGGGCCCGTTATTTTTCCACGCTAGATCTGCTCTCGGGCTACTGGCAGGTGCCTGTTCACCCCGATGATGCGGAAAAGACGGCTTTCGTGACTCCCGACGGCCTTTACCAGTTCAACCGTATGCCCTTCGGTCTCTCGAATGCTCCAGCCACCTTCCAGCGTCTCATGGACCGAGTCTTAGGCCATTTGAAGTGGACTATGGCGTTGGTCTACCTGGATGACGTAATTGTCTACGCGGCTACATTTGAAGAACACCAGAGACGCCTCAAACTCGTCCTCGAAGCCCTTACCTCTGCTGGGCTTCGCTTAAAACCAAAAAATGTTTCTTCGGTTTCGGGGAGGTGACGTACTTGGGTCACGTTGTGAGCCGGCATGGCATCCGTCCCGACCCTGAAAAGCTAAAAGCGCTTACAGCTTACGAAGCTCCCACCACCGCCAAGGAGCTCAAAAGTTTCCTTGGATTTGCTTCGTATTTCCGTCGTTTCATTCCGGACTTTGCCAAGCGCATTTTGCCAATGGCCTGCATTTTTTTGTGGAATTCATCTCGTGCGTCGTTTGTTATATTCGGGAGTTCGTGGTTCTTGTCCGAATTGAGCATATTGAACGACCCCAAAAACAAGCCCTTGCATCGATACTGGTCAATGGGGCCATAAGCAATTTTGCGAGCTGAGTAGAGGTCAGGATTAGTCTAATCGCTTGAAGTCTGGTTTACTTTTTTACTGGAAAGAATACAGTATAACAATACATGCACGATTATTGATACCGTTCTGCAGTTCAATTACTTTCTTTTAAGCTCGAGGTTTTCGAAAAATCTCAAACGGGAAATCTGATAAGTGTCAAGACATTGCTGGTCTTCAAACCAAGATAAATTTCGTGTGGAACGAACATCATCATTGTTCGAGTGACATTGCCCTTTTATTAAAAGGTTGGGGGGTATAGGAGTCCTTTTTTAGCACTGACAGCATACGCGTCTAATGTAATTAACGCAATATTTGCTGTTTCACAAAAGGTAAATCAACGAGTAGCACTTAAAGTTATTTTGTCCTAACACCGAACGTTCTTTTCTTTGTGTTGTCATATAATTCTAATACATTATCTAGGCGCTCAGCACGAGCCTTGCTGATCCAGAAAAGGCGTACGAATTGATTTGTAAGCATGTCAGCAATCCGGCCACGCACATGAGCATTCATTCTCAAAAAAGAAAAACAGGAGTAAATTCCTTAAAAAAAAGGAAAACCTATGAACTGAATGTGTGGAAGGAATTCCATTCGGCAAAATGTCAACGCCCCCAAGTCGCTGTAAATCAACAAGGCTAAGGTAAAAATGCCGAGCTTATCATCAATGTGTGCAGCAAGTGTATTGCTCCTTTGCATCTGACCTTCATCCGAGGCGTCAAGAAAGCTCTTTTTCTCAATCACGCTCCCCTCTTTTGCATGGTCGTGTGGAGAGGGTGAGTGTGCAAAATTTACTTCTTGACGCAGTGTCATTTACATTTTTCACGCGTCCTCAAAAGTATGCTCAGCACTAACAGTTGATCGAGTATTTCTAAATGTGCGCATATGAAATCGTCGTTTTCCTCCATGAGTTTTGAAGCTGGCTTTACAGGAGAACTTGTGATGCACAAAACCGCAGCCAGCTCGAAACTGTCTAGTCTGAATGCGGGTTAACTCTATTTCGAACATATTCCCAAGAGAGGGTTGTGTGCATGGTAACGCATACGCGGCCCATAATTTCAACGCGAGAGTGTTAAAGAGCTCATGTCGCAGAGAATACGGCGTCGTCATGGGCATCGTTGGCGTTTTTCACCGTGAGAGAGTCTTTCACGAAAAATGCCCAGAGATGCTACCTAGGTGGAAGGCGGGAACCTTGGTCATGTAACCGTGTGGCGTCATCCCAACCTTTCCGCCGCATAGGGAGGATACCGCGCACCATGTCAGGTGGCCATTAAATTAGTGATTGGTCGCGAGAAGTGGTTCGGGAAGCAAAGCCTGGCTCGCACATGCCACCAAGCCTTGCAGCACCAGCCATCGCAAGGGAATGGCGAAGCGGCAATGGTTGCACAGCTTTGAGGAAGTCACATGAGGACCCTCAGGGATTTATTCGCGTCCGGCTGCTCTTAAGCGTTAACATGAAGGTTGTGCCACCGCGTTCTTCTCATTTTCGGACCCTCTTAATTGCTCCTCCTGCTCTTAGGCGCCTGTCAGTTGGAGAAAGCGTTTTGGAGCGAGCAATGAACTTTATGGATAACAACGTCCACTCATCGAAACACTCCTTAGTGCTCGAATCTTGAAAAACTGATATTTACGAAGAATTCCACTCTGTCAGCTTTTTCTTTGGTATTACAAACAGCATAAAATTGAAACGAAAGCAATTTTGTTCTAACTTCAAAAGTAAACTGTTCGGTTGTTCAGTGCAACTTTTTATTTTTAATAATAACTTTTTATTGAAAATAAAAGGACACATCTGCAGCAGCTCTGTGAAATTTATTCAGACGCAAAAAAAAAGTGGAAAGTAACACATCGGTTTCCTCATTTACTTTATTTAAAGCGATGCTAAGAGGTCAAAAAACTCGTCAAATACTTGGCAGAGTAAAAAGTAAATGTAAATGTGGATAGTTTCCAAAGTCTTACATGCTGAGTCCACCCCTATGCAAGGGAGATAAAAGAAGCAAAATTTTGTCCCAGTTTGCACTTCGAGAACCGCTCCCAGTACTGCGATTTTTCAGCCCATCTAGACACTATGAACTCCCTGTATGTTATTGGCTGCGCCTTGGTCATTGGTATGATAATATGTGAAGGGTGAGTTTTCCTCCTTGCTTTGAAGTGACAGTATTTGGAAAATTTGCACTTCGTTTCGAGTTTGTGTGATTTGCACACAATATTTTACAGTGACGCCAAAATCGCCTATAGGTATACTAAGGACGACCAAATAGAACAACCCGTCTTGCTTCTGATGAGGGATAGGTAACAAAGAGAAGCACTCTCTCTTCCATAAACTGCCCGTCTCAATTGTTATACCTTCTCCGACTTCTAGAAATCATCAAAATGTATGCTATACCTTTATTTTCAGAAATATCTTCACTAAATTGGAAGAGTAATGAGCAGGTTTATGGCGCGCGTTACTACAATTGCAGTAGCACTGTTTCATAACTCCTGCACAGGTCAGAAGTATATCGGTAGCACCCGCCTCAGCTTCGGGAGGTGGTGGGTTCGACTCCCGCTGCCGGCCGGGTACCCACCGGTTTCCTCAAAATGGGTACAAGCTGTGACCCGGCCTGGTGCTCGGCTTGCTAGGGTTACATGGCTTGCCAAAGGAGCCTGTGCCTTCAAATCCCGTCCTTTTCGACTTGGAGTAGATGGAGACTTGAAAAAAAAGGGCCACAAATGGGCTTCTACCGCACGAGGCGGATTTAACGTTGTTGACGGCGGAACTTATCGCTGATCCATCAGAGCAACTGTGGTCAAGACCCTTTTCCCAAGCACCTCACCCAGAAGAACCGAGCACCAGGCCGGGGGAAAACTGGTACCCATTAAAAACCGGTGGGTACCCGGCGGCACTGGGGATCGAACCCAGCACCTCCCGAATGCGAGGCGGATGCTCTGCCACAAGGCCACCGCTTCGGTAGAAATATATCAATATTCTGCCATAGTGCTGGACTGTAAACAGCCGTTTCCTGCTTCTTATTCTAATATTCAAGCATACAACTAGAAACGGGGCGACATGGTAAGGGCGGAGACAAAAGCCTGGGGCCTCACATTGTGCAGGTTCTTTTGCCGATTTATTCCGATGCCGAGTCGCTGAAGCTCAGCCTCTCCAGGCGATAATTCCCAAAGGTACAGATTAGTTAAATACTTCAGAAAGTGATACTTACAGAGTACGGTGCCTGGCCAGTTTTTTTTTTCCTTTCACAGACAGAGCCTAAGAGGAGGCCAGGGCTAAAGGCTAAGTGCCTGACGAGGCCTTCGCCCCCTGTACATGCGGTTGCATCGATGAACAAAATCTCGCAGATACCCTTGGGTCAGTACAACGATTGCGATGAAAAAATACATGTTTTCAAAAGGCAGAAAAAAACATATACTACCCTCTACATCACTCCGAAACAATTCAATCATGCAGTACAAAACAAGACTTCTGGTTACGCTCACAAGTCGGCACAAAAAGCAAAGGCGACATTATGTATCAAATGCGAAACCCGCAATAAAACGTCAGAACCATACACACCACGAAAGAGAAAAAACATAATCTCAAAATAATGTGGTTTTGGAACAATGTAAAAAGCAATACAAGTGCAGTGGCAATACAAGTTTTATGTACACACCCCGAAAAAATCTAGAATATGGTTATTCAACCGTTAAAGCAAGTCGTTGAGCCATGTACGAAATTCCGGAGTTAACCAAGATGCTTCTACATTCAGCTTTAAAAATAGCAAAGGATTTGTTGAAGTTGACGTCTATTTCAGAGCGGTTCAACAGTTTAGTGGACTGAATAGTTATCGTTTGCCTACCGTAATTGGTCTGTATCTTTGGCGCTCTCCTTTTAATATGGCGGATCGGGTATGTGCTCATATGTTCTATCGGAGGGACATGCCGTTCATTTCGGTAGATCCATTGAAGTAGTTTGAAGTAATAAATCTGGTTTGCTTTTAGCATACTGTTTTTAATGAAAAGAGTCCTGGATCGCAGGTTACGTCTAGCGCCTTTGTAATTCTCACACAAGCGTAGTATCCTTTTTTGAGCTACAATTAACTTATTATTGTTATAGCTTGTGGTGGTGCCCCAAACTAATATTCCATAACTCAATCTGGAGTAAAAAAGAGAATAATATAGGATCTGTTTTAAGGTTGTAGGTATAAGGTTCCGGATTTTGTAGATGCTGCCAGTTATTTGCGCCAGTTCAACTGTTAATTTATTAACGTGCGTGGTCCATGAGAGGTCTTCGCTGAACCATATGACCAAAAATTTTTGTTCTTAAACCTGCTCTGTCCAATTTCCGTCATAGGTTATATTTATTGCCGTGTAGTCTCGCCTATTTATGGGCTTGAAAACTATGTACTTTGTTTTGCTTGTGTTTAACCTCAATTTGTTGTTTGAAAGCCACCGTGATAATTTACCTAGGTATTCATTAGCAGCCTTTTCCAAGCTTTTTTTGCTTGCTCCTGTGAAAAAGAAATTCGTATCATCCGCATATAAAACTATATCAGAAAAGCCATTTATTGAAGTAATGTCATTTATGTATATTCAGAATAAAAGCAGACCTAAGATGGATCCCTGGGGCACACGGTATAGGATTCGCATTTTACTAGATGATACGCCATTCATGTCAACATACTGGTAGCGTTCACTTAGATAATTTTTTAATAAATTCAATGCTACGCCTCCTACGCCGTACATAAGAAACTCTTTAAACAAAATGTCTTGCTGTACAGTATCGAAAGCTTTTCTTAAGCCTAAAAATAATCCTAGTGTCAAAAGATTGTTTTCAATATTTTCCCCAATATTTTCTTTAATATGAATCAGGGTCATTTCCGTTGATTTTTTTTTCTTTCAAACCCATACTAAGCAGAGGTTATAATCTGATGCTCTTCATAAAAAGACGCAAGTCGGTCACTTATAACACCTTCAAATATTTTTGAAAAAACCGGCAGGACAGAAATCGGGCGATAGTTATTAATGTCTAGTACTCCACCACCTTTATACACGGGTGTGACTGGCAATTTTTAGTTCTTCAGGATACTCTCCAGACTTAACATTGTATTAATAATATGTGCCAGTATTGCACTAATAATAGATGCGGTGTATCTCAGCGGCAGGGCTTTTATTCCGTCGTCACCAGCAGCGGCACCATTCCTTAGTTGCGTGATTTTTCCCTCAATTTCAGCAGGAGTAGATGGCAAATGCATGATCGATTCTGGCAGGCTATGTCCTTGCGGGCTGTTATCTGTGCACGTATTTTTTCCATGATAGGGGCCAATATTAACAAAGTGACGATTCATTTTATCTGCCAGTTCCTGTCCATCGACGTGCTCGTTGCCGCTCAGCATCTCTTGCCCACCATCTCGTGTCTGCTTTCTGCTCATAGGTTGGCTAACCACGTCCCACATTTTTTTCGGGTCTCCATTAGTCTGAGTAAACTTTTGCTGATAGAGACCGGATTTTGCTTTTTTCAAGTCCGAATTCAGTCTATTCCTGAACTTTATATACTCAGCAAGCATAGTAGGATCATGATTCTTTCTGCTTTCGATTCTTTATGGCTTCGTGGCCTTGAAAAGAGTACACATTAAATTGTCGCTACACAGATAAGCACGGGTAGTCAGGGACTGCAAATGGTTAGAAAATTCTGCACACCCGATTTAAAGCCCTGCCAATTCGTTCCATTCATTGTCAGTGCATAATATGTTCACCTTTCTGCATAATACAACCTCCACACTTCCTTCATTACAATAAATAACACGGAAATCACGATGAGCTCTAGAACACAGCAGTATCCAGAGGTTTTTCACACCCTCATCAGAGCCTGCAAACGTTATCCTCTTGAAGCTAGCAAAGTAAATAATTTCAAAATTTTCTTAAAACATTTAGTTTATTAACATATCAGGGCCAGAGCATGGTTGAATTATATTTTGTTGCGCTTGGAAATATTGTGCATGTACTGGACGATGTCCAGTCCATAGTAAATTGCTACGTTTCTGAGCCACATCAGATCATCGCAGTCCTCGTGGTGTCAAAGTGGCAGTTGCTAAGAAATCGTTCAAAGTTCTTCAACGCGGGTTAAAACGCACTTGAATCCGACTACTTTGTTTCACTGCTACCGTTATAAGCGCTACCCCTCCTCGTGAGGCAGAACGCAACGCTACTTTAATGGTACTAAAGAGAGCAGAGGATCTGCAAGTGCCGAAAAACCTTTTTCTACGGGACCAAAGCTATTTCCATTTCTGATACTCTTGTGATTCCCTTGTCCAGTACTCTGGACAAAATCTACCTTCCATTGCCGGTAATCGCTAGGTAATAATGCACATCTATCTTTGGTGCCATTGTTAAAAAATCATCAATTTGGCAACTTGTCTTTGTAAGTCAGGAAGTAGTCACTGTGCTCTCGTGTAGACAATTTTTCAAGAACTCTTAAGTAGAGTTTATGATAGGGAGGTCTCAGCAGTCATTCGAATTGTTTGCTTTGTCCAATTCAGACTCCCTCAACCAACTGCCAAATTACTTCTATAAATATGGCGCTTTAAGATTACATTCGTCACGCATTCGATATAAGCTTATATACCTATACATATCCTTATGTACTAAATAAGCGTTATAAGAAGTTTTTGCATATTTCTGAATGCATAGGTGACTGTAGTACAATCAAAGCTGGAAGGTCAAAGAGGAAGTGTTGGGCGTATGGCTGAAAAAATAATTTTTATTGCTCTGTACGCTTAAAGCTATAACGTACAGCTCTGTACGCTTAGAGCTATAACGAACATTAGTACAAGAGAACCTTTCGCGCAGGTCGGAAAAAATTGACTACGCGTTCACCGCTTTGACTTCTTTATTACGAGCAACGTGCGGGAAAGCTTCCGTGAGATTAACCGAAGTTATGGCTTGCGAAGTTTAGCCGAAGTTACGGCTTGCGAAGACTCCTTTGCTAGGACTGTACTGATTCTACGCCACACATGCACATAAACTGCTTGGCACAGACGGCAACCTTTTGCCCATTAATTTCTCCAAAAAGAAAGGAGCATCCTCATCGCAGGCTGAGCAGAGTGTTGAGTTGCGTTGGGTTTTATGGCACATAGGCAGTTAAGGCCATCATGCGCCAAGCTCAAGGTATATGATACGGTTTCTGTAGGATGTTTAGAAATGCGGAAAATCATCGATGGTGAAGATGGCCTAAAAAGGTTCTACTGCTGAGTAATAACCGAGAAGAAATTTGGAAATGAATAATGGTAAAAGCCCTAAAGAAGGCCCCGTAGCCTCAGCAGCTATCCCTGGCTGGGCAAGGATCCAGAAGCTCCCAACCAATCAAGCAGGCCGAGCAGAGTTCCGCCTGAAGTATCTCATGAAAAGTTAGTGGTTTCGGCAAATGCTTTATAGGCCGGCTCATGTGAGCCTTTCCTGTTGCTGCGTGATACTATGCGCGAACGAAAACGTTTGAGTAATAGCCCACCTATAGAGCAGCCTTTCATTTTATCTGTCGTCCAGGTGAGAATTTCAGCTAAGATATTTACTTGCCTTGATCTGCACTCGTCAACAATATAAAAAATGGTTAGCTGAGTGCCGGAGGCTCATTTTTGTATTAAAATCAGTGAACTGAAATATTAAGTTAATCAGACAAAAGCAACGATTCGAGTCTCTAAAAGCATTGTACATGTCAAGATAATGCCGTTATGCCGCTCCGTTATTTTTGCACACCTTCACCCGCGTGTCCTTAAATTGTTCCTCATACAACTTATTTTAGGACGTTCAACGTGCTGAAACAATCCTGTTCAGAAAGTGATAAATTTTCTCATGACAGAGGTAGTGCGCACAGCCAGAGCGCTTTTGGTGCATACGTCGAGGTGCCGGCATCCACTCTTCTCCATGCAATTTCACTTTAATCTGGTATCAGCATCAGTATTATCGTAGTGCCACACCTAACAACAAAAACAGTAATATAAAAAACCGCCTGGACAGCGATTCAGATCTGCACCTGCATACTGCCAGCTAAAGCTAAGGTGGCACACATAGGGAAAAGTGCCGTGCCTACTCTTCAAAATTTGCACTTATCAATTCCTCTCCTTTACCTGAACTTGATTCATTGCCAAATTTATATAGCACCTTGGTGCAAACCACTGTGCATCCTCTTCTGAACTGTCCTTTATCTTCACTAACAAATTCACCTGGATTGATACGCGGAGCAATAACTTTGGCTTGTATCTTTTTTTAGAAAACCTGATGGCAGCTCTGCCTCTGGACATTCGTCTAAACCATGCCACCTGTTTGTAAGTCCTGATATGGCCTTTGATTACTTATGATTTTTAACACAAATTCTTCAACACTTCAGTGCGCCAATTTACCTAATGGTCAGTCATAATTAAAGCTCTGCAATCGAGTATTAACATTAAGTATTCTGATAAGAGTATTAAGTTCGTTGAAACTAAATGACCACTGGTGCGTTCCGTCGACCTTATGTTCTTTTGGAAATACTAGCCTAAGAACATGCACATATCTGGTCAGAAAACAAGGCAACGCATTTTGCTTCCCAGCCGTGAAGTGGAGCACTTACTGCTCGACTAAACAACGCCACGCAACGAAGGATGAGGACTGGGACTTCCGTATCTTACATATTCAGAGATAAGGGGTGTCATGAATGCTTCACTGCGCAGCTAAGAAACGAACACCTTGCCGGTTACATTTGATAGATACTACTCCTACCTCTGTATGGGTGCATTTAAATGAATGGCAAAGTGCCTTGCTCGACGAAAAATACGAGGGAAAGGCGAAAAACTGCCCTATTATGTTCAACAAAAAGGGTGTTTGTTGTCTGAGATGTGCAATGTCGAACCTCCTTGAAATTTTTCCGAAGCTATCTTCGTGGGGGAGATGCTCGTAAGGGTTAAGAGAAATTCCTTGGTAACTTTCAGGATCCGATAAACGTAATGGCTTATCCTGCTGTCTTTCATTAATATTGGCAGTCCACATAACTGAAATTGGCGCAAGTCTCTTTCAATGAGAGGATCTCTAGAATGTATCACCGGTGTCAAATCGTTATTGTTGTAACTATCAACCCATTACTAGTAAGCGGTTTTTACAGCAAAAGTTGCTTGAGCGGCGTCTCGGCAAAACACAGAGCCCGCATAAGCTGCTTTAAATTCCTACGGTCTGACAAAATTTACGTGGGCAAATACGCGATACGCACACTCTGTAAAACTGCTCATGCGCGTGAAGAAAGAAAGAAAAGCCTCCCTTGACATTAATTTTGCCACGCACATTGAGAAAAGTGTGTTTTTACTGACTACCCGGTAATTCTAGCGTCTATTTTAGCGTGGAGGATAATTTCTTGGCAGGGTAGGCTCTCAGTGCCCCTGTAGAATATCCCATTTTCACTAGAGTATCTTTTCGATTTCACGTTTCAAGCGGTTCAAACATACTGTATTTCAACCAGCTTCCAAGATCCGTTGCTCAATACCGCGTATTTTCAGGAGGTAACTCACCCTTGCAATGTTCGGTCATGTAAATCAAGGCTGCGTGAGGTGTCAATCACGCTTTTCCAGTATATAATCACCTGCTGAAACTTGTACTTACAAAGATGCGGGTTCGCAATGAGAAGCCTTTGTGACACGTGCATTAAAGAATCAATAAAAAATTTACTCCTCTCTTGCCGGCGGTTCGCGCTTCAGAGAAATATTGATCTTGAGGCCCCTCACCAGAGGTTAGGGCTCCCTATGTCAGCTCAACTTTTCTTTCTTTTCGTGGTAGCTCCAAGGTATTTAGCTTAGTAGCATTTGCGGATAACTTTACTACATTATTGCAACTGGGAGGTCCCCTTGTTAATTTTGTTTAAAATTTTTACGCATTTCTAAATATTCTGCAAATTTTCCTCGTTCCACAAAAGAGGTTTTTTATTTTTGTTTTGTTACATTTCAGCCACATGCCCCTCTTCTGCTCGCAACTGCCCATGTGATTTCCTTTGCCTTTCACGACCGGACATTGGGTCGAACTCTCGGCTCTGTATGTGGCCTGTTTACCGATCGCAACAATAACATGAATTCGCTCGCATTCCGCCCTGTCGCTACCGCTAGTTCTACACAGCGGCGAAAGCTGCTCTGCTTCTGAAAAGCAGCGCGTGATCGAGAAGCACCACCTCGGTACCGGACTGCCTCTGCGGCCTATGGGGAAGAGTCTTGCACCAGCACATCAAGTGTAAGCCAGGCAAGCCCTCGAAGACGCTAACAAACGCGCAGTTGGTAAGGATCATGACGTACGGTTTCCGCTAACGGCACGAAGGCGGGACATCGAGATTCGGGCTTGGAGCGCTGCGCACTGAAGAGAGCCTCGCCTGGAGCGCTGCGCACTGAAGAGAGCCTCGCCTGGAACCTCGGAGTTCGCGTACACAAAGCGGGCAAAGACAAAGTGCGCGGATACCAAGTGCGGGTTTGGAAACGTGATGTAAGAAAATTTCCTGAAGGTTTAACTCTTCTACGCCTAGTTACACAAAGCGAAAGTCTGGTGAGATGTCGCCTGCTGATGACGTTGCAAGGTGCTCTGCGTAACGTTCCGAAATGCCTCAGCTTCGCTTGGATCCATGGCGAAGAGCGCACTGTGTAGGCGAGCGGTCCGCTCCTCGTTAAAACGCGGACAAGGGTGGGGCGAGTCACGCGGTCTGAGAACGGGAGAGCGCATGCGCGGCGGAGGACAGAGCGCACGCACCGGCGCCACAACAACCATGGTGAGTGACGTGTCTAGTCACATGGTAGAGTCAGCACACCTTCAGAATGGCTGAACGTCACCGAAGATCAAAGCGACGGAGTCGGCGAAACTCGCTGAGCATGGCGAAGTGAAGCTTTCGCTTTAAGATCGGTTACACATTTCGCGTAACCGATTCTATTCACCGTATCGAAGGATGAGCGCTGCAAGATTTTATTGCGCCTCTTTTTTTAAAAAATCATTTTCTTAACATGCCATGGCGTACCCTGCATGCGATAACTAGACAAAAACAAAAAAGCTATTGCTTCGTTTGAGCACAGCTTATTACTCCCCTGTCTTTTATGTTCCCTTCATTCGCCACTTGTACGTGTAAAATGTAACGAAAGTGTAAGTGTTGAGTAAATTTTTCAATACTTTTTCATTGCAGTGTACCCCAAACGGGTGCCCCAACAAAAAGTGTATATGCTTCGGAGGAGGAGCTAAGACCCTCTGCATAGCGGAAAACGACTTGAACGGAACTTTTTACCCGGGCACGAATTAAAAAGAAGATTGAGTGGCACTGAACCACGTGCAGTTATTGCAGTTGGATAAGGATGACTGCCACCGTGCCTGATAATTAAAGAAACTAGAAAAACATGCGAATGCATCCTGTTCAATAAACTTGAGTAAACTGCCTGCAGTTACTCATTGACTAATTATTTAACCATAATAAGCAGGTGCCGGTCGTCCTTCGTGAACACAAAAAGAGAGTCGGAAATAGTGCTCATTGCGTTAAGCACGTCAAACCAAAATTCATCTGAAGGACGCCGGGTTCAGCGCATACAAAGAGCCTATTTTGTGATCCACTAAAACTTTGCGCTCTTTCAATTGGTACGCTGGACAGTTCTCCAAGGAGGGCTGTTCTAAAATTACTGAATTTTTAACCCTAAAAAGCTGTTACGTGGCGTAGAATGTATGCGCAACTATGTCCCGGAGTGCTATACTAAGCTTCGAATAAAGAGAAGGGGTTTTCGTACAGCCAATGCCTGACTTCTATTAGACTGCGTTAAAATTTTTGTCACTTTACTCTTTCAATCAGGTCAAACTACGTGCAGACGGCTCCTTGCTCTCATTTTAAGCCCGTATCGCCTGAGAGAATAATCTAGTTTATATAGCTTACAAAGTGCTGCCGTTGCAAACAGTCCTCTGTGCCATGAACTGGCTGCGTTATTAACTTTATGAATCAAAATTTTTATCAATTAATTCCAATCAAGCGCGTTCTTTGGAAAAATCTACAAGCTGACCACGGACGACAGTGGTATCGGTCTGGGAGCCGTACTTGCTGAGCGGAAACCTGCCTTCAATGTGTACGTAGTTGCTTACGCAAGTCCTGAATTTGCAAAAGCGTATATTAATTATTTAGTCACGGAAAAAGAACGTTTGGCGATCATTTGGGCCAATAAAAAATTTCGTCCTTACTGATACGGGCTTCAGTTCGATGTCATCACAGATCGCCTTGCCCTTTGCTGGCTGTCTTCTCTCAAGGATCCTTCCGACCGCCTTGGTCGCTGGAATCTCAGTTGTCTCAATTTACAAGATTACGACATTCGGTTACTTATCGCTCCGGTCGTAAACGCTGACATGCCTAAGCTCTCTCACGCTCCCCTGTGCCCTTTGATCCTGACCCACCATCTATTTCGGGCCTTACACCTTCTTCCCTTGACGCCATTGGGTTAGCTTCTGAGCAGTGCAAGCTTATTTGAATTGTGTCCTTTCTGGATTTCTTAGCCAGCCGCTCAGCGTGTCTCCACTCTATATGCCATCGTCGTCCGACTCGTCACTTTATCTTGCGTGGCCAGCTGCTGTACCGTCGGAACTACGTATACCAAATGGTCGCAAGCGGCTGCTCGTGATTCTACGGCATCTCTGCTCCGCCATTTGCGCTGTTTGTGACGAAGACCAGCAATGCGCCCATGCGGGTTTGCTGAAAACTTTTACCAGTCTAGCGTTTCGGCATTACTGGCAGGGCATGCATCGTTTTGTCCGCCAATACATCCGCTCTCCCTCGAATTTCAGCGTCGCAAGAACCCACAAACGCACTCACCTGCAGCCTTTACCTTGTCCTGATGGCCATTCCACAATGCTGGGATCGACCTTTGTGGCCTTCTTTTCATTACTTCCGCAGGTCGCCCCTGGATGATTGTCGCCATTGATCATCTCACGCGCTATGCGGAAACTGCCTCATTAACAGAACAAGGATGAATAGCTGGGCGAGTATTATGGTAAAAGGTCACTGTTGGTGATACAGCTAACAACAAGACGAAAGAACAAAAGAGACACCACAGTCGAGCGCTGTGCAGGTCTGAAACCGGAAACAGATGGTGGGTCAGCCCTCGTCTGTGGTGTCTCTTTCGTTCTTTCGTCTCGTTTCCAGCTGTGCCACCAGCAAATGAACCCGTTATCAGGTCTTTGCAGTTCTCTCGTTCTCGAACCTCCTCCCTGCAAACGACCAACTGCGAGGGCACTCCGAATCTCTGCATCCATCGGCTGTTTATTTTATGTTTACAAGTCATGGTAATGTGGTGAGCACCTTTTGGAAATGTGCTTGGTGAGCTTGATGATATCGACATCCCTCTGGTTTTATAGCGTGAAACGGGGGAAAAACTAAAGCGCAAGACAATTTCCGTTGACCGCTACGCGGCTACCATGAAAGCCTTCTCTCTGCCATTGGTATTTTTCACAAGACAGTGCTGTGCTGCGGCGAAGTACTGTCACCCACGTGCATGTGATTTGTGGGGCTAAGCCAATCAAAGCGGGTACTCGCAAGCTAGAGATGCAAAATTTCTGGACGTTTGGAAAAGCTTGGAAAAGAAAGCGTTCTTTTTTCGTTTTCTTTTTCTCAGGAGAAATTGAAAATTTGGGGGAAAATTGGAAACACGAGAAAAACAGATTTTTTAATTCCATAATAGTGAAAACAAGAATACTAATGCTCACTATTCCGACGATTATGAAAATATTAATCACACATTTGTGGAACGAACTCATTAATGCTGTACCGAGAAAACGAACATGACCACCGATCAAAAATCACTTTGTCTGACTCACTTACTGTCGCTGGTTACGGCACTGCGCGTTCAAGTAGACTTCCCGTAAGAAGCCAATAAAGTAGGGACATTGCTGGCTTAGAAGGCTTCTATTCGAAGAAAACCGCTTAGTTGTGCAGAAGCGCTTGTTGTTTTCCGCCGTGTGCCTCGCGCGGTAGCGTGCTCAGCCATTTCGCTCTACTGCAGCCTGAGTTGAAACAATAAATATTTGTTTTTATGCCCAGCCCAGCGCATCCCGAGGCGGCCGCAGCCTCGAAGTTCGATCGTTTGAAAATTGCTGACACAGGTGATAACAATTGGTCTCCAGTCGTTCATCGAAGTGCGGTGTAGTTATTTTTAAAGCGAACAAATAAACGAAGCAATACTGTAGCAAGAATTGTTAAAACTTTGAAATGTCATCTCGAAATTTCTGACGTTATCTTCGGGTTTTTCACGCCTGCAAAAAGGTGAAAAAAAACTTTTTTTTCGTCAAAATTCTATCTCTGCGCGACGAAATAGACAAGCCCCCAATTTTGAACTCGTCCGTATCGGATTCAGCGAAAAGAGAACGAAGCTGGATATCTGTGTGAGGACAACAACAACAACAACAACTACATCTTTCCCTCACAGACTCATCTTCCTGGAGCTGAAGCCCATGTATGGCTCGGAAGAAGCAGGCACGCTTTGACAAGGCGGACATGATCAGTTGGTGTACATACGTAATTTGACCGCGGGTTGGTCGCTAGGCGCACGTGTTGACATCTCCCGCAACGTACATTTGCGCCACAGGGAACGCTAGCTATCTTCTGACCAATATACCCAGCAGTAGGGAGCCCGATTGGCATGCTGCAGTTTCAACCATGGTCGCGTACTTCCATAACGAAGCAACGGCTATTAGAAAAACTGCTAGGCCCCTTAACTTCGTTATAAAAAGGTTCAACTGCAATCCCACTGAGGAGTGAAATAACGTTTATTTTTAAGTTCATGTTTCAAACTGAACACTACTCGTGGCCAGAAGTAAGCTTTGTAAGCGCTCATTCGACTCAAGCCCGATTATTTTTTTTCCGCGGCGTACTGGCCAGATTACCCCTGACACGCCTTTTTCCAATAAAGCCGAGAACACTTCGAAGAATAATTTCAAGCTATATAATAGATCAGTTGCAGACAGCTGGAAGCATTCGAGCGAAGCTAAAAATGCACAAGATGACGATGTCGGCTAGCCCAATGAGTAACATTCGGCCATCACGCGAAGGAAACCGTTATAAACGAAGACAAGGAAAAAAAAAAAACCAGGCGACCCTTTTTAGTCATCTCGTCTTGATTTTAGCGCTGCTTCCCTCTTTTAACATCATACAGCATCTTGGCCCCCGAAATGTCCTCTGCACGTCACTAACTTGGGTACAATGTATTGTCGCTTCTATATTACAGATAAGCTTAATTACTATCACTTTTTAAATACAGAATTATCGATATACCAAACTCTTATCACAATAGCCTTCAAGTTCGATATGTACGGGTTCGATTCTAGTTCGAAAGGAGGAAACTGACACCGTTATTATATACATGTTAGAGAGATCTATTTAAAGTTGCATTGTTGCAGTCCTTGGATGATGCTTAGTACTCCACTTCAGATTACACAATAGATTTGTAAAGCAGTAACTTTAGTTGAATAGGAGCTGTATTGAAGTCTCGTCAGAGTTATTCTAATGTACGGTTAGAATTGTCAGTTATGTGGTCAGTATAACGCTGAACGTTTTTGCGGTCTGGTTGGTTCATTACAAAAAAAAAAAAAACGGGCAGGTCTGCGCGAATGAGACAAGACAGGAGAACGAGGAACGAAAACAACCAAAAAGTTCGAGAACCAAAAAGAGCCCACTGCCGTTTGGAAGCGCACATTCTAAGCTCGTCAAACATGTCAACGAAATCTTAGCCTGTCAGTCTGTCCTAGAAAAATCATGCAAACACAACATAGAGGAAAGCTTTTGCCAGCCTGTTCAACGTTTTCGCGCAGCTGCTTGTTTCGCCCCAACTCGTCGCCGCAGTGTGTGTAAGCCTATTACAGAAGCTTAAAGGCCGTAAAAAGAAGAATGAAAACGACAAGAAAAATCCACTGCAGGTGATTCCTTACAGACACCGGGTATCCCACAACATCAAAAAGTGGCGAAGCGATAAGGTGTCACGATGACTTTTTCGACAGCGATTAAGCTGTCTAGCCTTTGTCCTTTGACTGCGACAGTAAAGAGAACCAGGCCACAGTGCTGTACGAATCACGAATAGAAGTTCGCAAAGTACGATTCAGGCTTTGTCTACAAAATTCCTCTCACATGAGGTAGAGATTACATTGGTCAGACTGGTAGGTGTTTTAAAGAGCGGGTGCGCGAACATTACTTGGCAGTGAAGAACAATATGGGAGGTCATCTGGCGCAGCATTGCAAGAACAGTAAAGGGAAGGGTAAGGGCAAGAAAAAGTACCTTGCAGCCCAGTTTTGCGCAGCAAGAAACAAGACGGAAAGTGTGGTCGTCGAAGCCTTTCACGTAGTAAAAAATGGTGAAATATGAGTCATCACTCGGTCTGTTTTGCTTTCACTTAATGGAATCGCGTTTGAAAAGGCGTGGTATAGTTCTATCTCTTGCGTTCCTATCATGTTTCAAAGCTGTACTTCAGGGCGGCAAATGTAGTTTTGTTTGGTTTTATGTTCACCTTCGCCATTGTTCTTCGTTGGTATCCATAGGAACATGGTTGTTTTTTCATACCTCATTCCATTCTTTTACTTGCTTATAATTTTCACCTTTACTCATGTTCTTTGTTGCTCCCGTCCTGTCATGCCTGTTTTACCATACGTCCCAAGGTGATTTTAACAACCTTTCATTCTTTTTTTAGCTCCTGTTGTCTGTTGGGTCACCTGCATTGTCACCTCGCGCATTTTTCACAAACGTTAGTGAAATGTATTATTATCTTACTTACTTGTTTTTTTAATCGTTCTCTTGACATATGTTGTTCCTCCCGACATGCTGACTGAGTGCTCTCTGCATTGTCGGCCCCTCCGCAACCTAAAAGCTTGATCAATGGGGTCTAGATTTTACCACGCCTTGTGTGAATGAGAGCGATGGTTATGCCATGGGTCCATCGCTTATATAGCGTTTGCTCTTTGGTCTTGAATAAGCAGTTGTAAGTCTGCGCCTGTGTTGTCGTTTCCGTGCCTCGCTCGCCTGTCCAGTCCCATTCGTTCAATTCAACCCTTTGCTTTCAGTATGAGGCATTTGTTTTGACGTGGACATAAACTGAGCTTTTTGTGCATGATTGTGGCTCTGCCTACTCTATTTCACATTATGGAAAAAAAAAAACACTGCAGTGAGGTTTTCAAGAAATGTTGACGATAAAATATGTATAAATATAGATGAGACAAAACAGACTGAAGTTCAGTGTTATTTGATGCGTAGTTGGACGCTCACGCGCAAATCTTGAAACAGTGCTTAATTTACATTTCTAAAATAAATTCGATCACCACATTCTGCATGGGAAGATATTATTTAAAGGGAAGCTTAAACGTATTTCAAATCAAACGCTGTGGTTGGGAAGAAGGAACGTTGGAAATCATGTGTGTAATTTTTTTCTCGATTCTCTCCGCAAAAAGGGCTGCAGTCGCTTCTTAAAACCCGCCGCCGACTTGCCCTCGTCGCTTCAAGAAGTGCCGGGTCTGGGGAAGGCAAAAAGGGAGAACTGGCAGAAGTGACGCAATTCACAGAGAGTCGGCCGGCCGTCCGGCTGTGCTTGCTCAGTTGCGGCCCCCGCATTGGTGAAAGACAGAACAACGTAATCTTCCACCAGTGCAGTTTGCTTTCCCTAGTTCAGGCGTTCAGTGCAGTGCTTGAAGCCTGTATGTAAACCAGTTTTGGCGCGGTACTTCTTTCGAACACCGCTCAGAAGACAGCTTAATAGAATCCGTCGGTTGTTCTGCCCCAGACCATTCCACATTAACCTGACAAGCCTGGCATTAATATTTTTATTTTTGTTATATTCATTTTTAACTTATTCTAAACTTTTTGCCTTTTCCATCGAGTTCACATCAATGCTGAGCTAAAGCCACTACCAGCACTGCCGTACTGAGGCACGCGGAATTCAACTTTTTTGAGCTCGTTACGCACTGTGCGCCTTTTTGCTTTTTCCTGATTTCTTGCACCTCCTGGCAGTACAACCAATCCTCTTAATCTTTCATCAGCGGGCAGCACATGCAGCTGCACCTAACTGAACAAGAAACAATTCTATAACCTAGTATACTTCAGCAATGCAAACATTTGCAATCATGAACGCTTGGTCATGGCTGATGAGCGACAATGGCATCACAATTCATTCAGATTTGTCCTTGAGTCAGAACGGCAAAGTCGTCGAGCCGCGGTACGCATATATCTGCCAAAAGCAATTGTGCTGGCTGTCTTGATATGCTACTTGAGGTACTGTATTTCGCAGCACACTAGTTTTGATGTGCAGCACTGCGAGCTCAGAAACGCCATAATTATTGTTCAAAGGCGTGTTCTGCATGCGAAGACAAGAAACGTACGGGGTAAGTGCAGAAGGTTCGTGTTTGAAGCGTAGCCCGTACAGGCGACAGAAGGAGTACCGCACACGAGAGCTTCCTCAGTCTTCTCGTCTCTTTGCGCTGCAGGACTGCAATGAACCCCCTCTAACTCATCCAATCTGGCATTCTTTTGCAGTTCTAAAAGGCCTTCGGGTGTGGGCAAGTCGCCATAAATAATTGAACAAGTAAATGCTTTACGTCGCGAGGCTTCTGTAAGCATGCCGGTGATTCTAATTCGATCCATTTTGAAGATCTTACAAACTGTTGGTTGTCCGGCTTTAATGCACTTTTCGACGCAATTTCTTTTTTTATTGTCACTTGCACATGCACCTACACAAAAGATATGTACGTACATGCACCTACGCAAGAGATACATATCAATCGAGATTTATAGCACCTGAAAATGTCGCGACTTGACTTTCGCTGCCAGCGCACACAGCAGCGTCAATGGTTCCGTCATTTTCTGAAGCTACTGATGGCTCGAACATGTATGGTGAGAGTCCAAAGTGTTCAAGACTGCCTGAATTATGCAGAATTTCAATAACGTAGTTCTCAAGCCAGCTGAAGCAATGTGCTACGCAGCAACGCCGTCGGGGATCGCCGATCATCCACATGGATGACGTCACGACGCTCCCGGCCAATCGCGGGCAACAGCGGCGTTCGCTCGGCGCCCCGAGGCGATGGGGAGCGTTTCCTTCTAAAGAATAGCGTTTTGCGTTTATTTCCGCCCTTTTTGAAGGAGATATTCCTTTTCAGCGGAATATAAAATATAAAATGTCGCAGGGAGCTCATTTTTTCCAAAAATTGTGTGACTGTTAAAGGGAAGCAGAAGCAGTTTAGAGAAAAGTTTACGCTGAAAAAGAACAACTCCTTCAAAAAGGGCGGAAATAAACGCAAAACGCTGTTCTTTAGAAGGAAACGCTCCCCATCGCCTCGGGGCGCCGAGTGAACGCCACTATTGCCCGCGTTTGGCCAGGCGCGTCTTGACGTCATCCACGGGGATGATCGGAGAGCCCCGACGGCGTTGCGGCGTAGCGCGTTGCTTCAAGTGGCTTCACAACTAGGTCATAGAAATTGTGCATAATTCAGGCAGTCTTGGACACTTTGGACACTCACCATACATGTTCGAGCCAGCAGCAGCTTCACAAAATGATGGAACCAACGACGCCGCTGGGTGCGCTGGCAGCGAAAGTCAAGTCGCGACATCTTCAGGGGCTGGAAATCTCGACTGATGCGTATATTTTGCGTAGGTTCATGCGTGCGCACATATTTTGCGTAGGTGCATGTACAGGTGACAATGCAAAAAGAAAATCGCGTCGAAAAGTTGTGTACTCGCCGCTGCATGAAAGCCGTAAAACCAACATTTTGTAGCACCTTCAAAAATGATCGAATTCAAATCGCTGGAATGCTCACACAAGTCGCGCGACGTAAAGCATTTATTTGTTCAATTATTTATCGTGACTTCCCCACACCCGAAGGCCTTTTAGAACTGAAAAATAATGCCAAACTGGACGCGTTGGCGTGAGTTCATTGCAGTAATGCAGCGCGAAGAGACGAAAAGACTAAGGAAGCTCTCGTGTGCGCTATTCTTTCTGTCGCATGTACGGGCTACGCATCAAACACGAAACTTCTGCACTTACCCCGTACGTTCCTTGTTTTTTGCATGCTGAACACGCTTGTGAACAATAATTATGGCTGCGTTTCGGAACTCGCAGTGCTGCTCATCAAAACTAGTGTGCTGCGAGGTATAGTTGCTCTAGTTGCGCGTCGAGATAACCAGCACAATTGCTTTTAGCATATACATACGCACCGCGGCTCGACAACTTTGCCGTTTTAAATCAAGGACGAATGTGCATGAATTCTGCCGCCATTGTCGATCGTCAGCCACGACCAAGCGTTTATGAATGCAAATGTTTGCTTTGATCAAGTATACTACGCTTATATAATCGGTTTCTTGTTCAGTTAGGTGCAGCTGCATGTGCTGCGCGTTGATGAAAGATTAAGAGGATTGCTTGTGCTGCCACGAGGTGCAAGCAATCAGGAAAATGCAAAAAGGCGGACACTGTGTAACGAGCTCAAAAGAGTTGAATTCTGTGTGCCTCAGTAAGACAGTGCAGGAAGTGGCTTTAGCTAAGCATGGATGTGACCCTGCTGGAAAAGGCAAAAAGTTTACAAACACGCAAGAAAGTAATATAACGAAAAGAGAAATATTGACGAAAAAAATTTTTGTGCAGGCAGTTTCGGTACGCTGTGTACTTCCAGTTTGCCTGGTTAACGTGGAAGAGGCTGGAGGAGCACAACCGACGGATTCTACCAAGCTGTGTGCTGAGCGCCGTTCGAAAGAAATACCGCTCTAAAACTCGCTTGTATGCAGGCTTCAAGCATTACACACAACGCTCGAAATAGACAAAGCAAACGGCACTGGCAGTAGACAGCGTTGTTCACCAAAGCGCGCGCCGGAGCGTAGCAGGCAAAACGGGACGGCTGGCCGACTCTCCGTGAATAGCGTCACTTCCGCCAGTTCTCCCTTTCTGCCGTCCCCCCACTCGGCGCTTCCGGAAGCGACGAGGGCGTGTCGGCGGCGGGTTTTTAAAAAACGATTGCCGCTCTTTTTCCGGACAGAATCGTGAAAAAATTTACACCCATGATTTTCAAGGTCCGTTCTTCCCAACCACACTGCTTCATGCAATTTAAAAACCGTTTAAGCTTCTCTTTAATGTCACGGTAGACGATGCAATTGCCGGCGTATAAGTGGGTACAAGATGTGAGAGTTGGCAGGTCACTAATATATGTTAAGGTAAGTAGAGGGCCAAAAGATTTGAGAGATTCTTGATGCTACTTTTATTAATGGAATGCGTTTGCCTCAGAATTAACACACTCAGAACGATCAGCCAGTAAAAATCGGAGTCACCTTAATGTGTCCGAATTCAAATTTAACGCCGAAAAGTTATCCATGAGGAGTCTATGGGTAACTTTTTCAGAAGTCTAGCGTAGTCAGGGAAATAGAGACTGCCTTAAAACAGTTGTCACGCATAACATTTTGGAGCTTTCAGCGCCCACTGCAAAGGAATTGCAAAGAACTGCTAGTGTATGCCTGTCTGGAAGAGGCGAGAGCGTGTCATGCAGGGCACTAGCGCTACCTGGCAACCATGACAGGCCAAACGACGCTTAACTTAAAAAGCAACTACTGATAATAGTCTGTCTCCCGATTCTGTGTTGTCATTGGTATAACACGAAGGACAAACAAGGCGCAGAGATCTCCGCCGCTCTCTGTGCACAAAAAGCGCGAAGTTGTGTTTGCGTCGCTGGCCTCTCTATGCCCAGTGGGCGCGGTTTCCTGGCCCGGCGAACGGCGCATTAATCGCAGCTAACACCTGTGTGTGAATCTCAGAATTCGCGAGTGAACTCACATACGGAGGGCGCTGCGAAGTCTGGCAACATGGCATGAGTGGAGGTCCACTCTCGTCACTTTTGAATGCATGGGTGTTGATTGCTCGTGCCGAAATTCTCGCTGTTTTGTGGGGGCCAATCGCGTCTTTGAAGCTAAGCACTTAATTTTGACATTCTCTGGGGGTACCAGAGAATAGCACACCGAATTTGGGGCGACGGCGTGGCTGTGGACACTCGTAAAGTCGCGCTAACTGAAGAACGTCTTTGCGGAATCTGCCATGGAGAAGCCGAATTCTCCTGTGTCGCTGGTGTCTGGAAGCACAGAAACGTTTTGGCACCGTGTTTATCTATTACTGCAGGTGGTAAGGACCTTGGCGTCTTTACCATTATTTAGCGGCACGGGAACGCCGCGTTCACTGGAGGTGACTCCGGTCGTCGCGCATTTTATCTGCTGCGTGTGTTGCCGCTAACTTCTTGGTAGCAGTCAACAATGGGCACGTCGAGTCGACGGTATGTTGTGTTCTCAGTGGAGAAGAAGCAGCTATCAGTGTTTAGAATTTTGCAGCAAAATAAGTCGGAATGTTAGTGTGCAACGCGATCGCACAGAGATAAATATGGTTTCGAAGGGATTCGGTCTTGTGCATCCATGGACAGAGCATTCACAGTGCATATTCGCAGAAGTAGTCCATAAAAATTTTTGCGTTATCGATCGCGTCGGTTGGCTTTGCTCGGTGGCGTGATTTTTCCTGTGTTAACGCTAAATCCGAAATGCTAACCCTTCAGAGGAAGTTTAGAAAGTGGAGGTGAGGGAAGGCAAAGCCTAGATCGTGTACGACAACGCGTACGTGATAGGTGGTACTTGCCAAACGTTCGCATGCTGCGTAGCCTTTCTTCTGCATTTGTGTATCCAGCACAACTATCGGACGCCATAAACTCGTTCCCGAGCGAGGACCTCGGGCGCTGTCGCTTACGCAGGCATTCTGCTCAGAAGCCCGCCAGTACACATAACACGTGTTTACATGCTACTCGAAAGATATTGTCCGAATACATGCCGAGAGAAGCTTATAGAAGTAGAAGTCGATCGTCTTCATCTTGGGCCAGCGGCGGCACAGCCTTTTATTTTATTTTTCGTACAACTTCACATATTGTGATGATGAAAGTAAATAATTTTTGTCTCATTTCGTTTGCCAGTCCCTTTGCGCAGCTCTCGTATTTATGCGCACTCTGAATTTTTATTAACCATGAAAACACGCAGGTTACACACCCTGATAATTTGCGGAGCCAGTCTTTACCCATAATTTTATTTTTGATGCAATTTCTGCGAACTCGAGTGGTCCTTCGTTTACAGCTAATAATTTCCACTGTTCTGATGAGATATTTTTTTCAATAGTGCACCTGAAAAGGCCTGTCAGCCATGCACAACTATATTTTGCTGGAGGTGCCTAGGTACCAAGCTAAAGAGCTCATGCACATGGCTGGAAGACACCCTGAAGCATGTATGTGAAATACATAGCGCACAAACGTTGGTAAAAGACAAATAGAGTCTTCACACGAGCATTCTTTAGAGTGGCTATAATATCGAGATGGGCCCTTCACTGCAAGTATTCCGTATACATCTGTAGTCTGTGCAAACGCTCCTCATGCAAAATTCACATGACATATTTATTCATTCCTTACTCAAATCCTTAGAGTCAAAACCTCTCTGCAGCCTAGTCATTGTTACTTGAACCACAAAAAATGACAGTGTATTTGTTTCAAACACAAACGGCAAGAAATAGATCCAAGGACTTGGGACGCGCAAGACAGGTGGCGCTTCGCACCAGTTCTCTTTCATAGGGTGCTCAATTGAAGGCTCTGTCCGTTTCTAATGTAAGCGCTGTAGGTGGAGCGAGATGGTTTGAGGCCATGTGCCGAATGAAGCCACAAGGTATCTTTAAAAATTATAAACCATGACTTCAACAGCAAACAGGTGACGCAGCTCGCCTTAATATCATATAAAAGAGGCCACTTCGCCTTTTGCAGTTATGATTACTTTCGCTCCATGAGTGGGCATTATTTATTAGCCTACTGTTTATCAGGCATTGAAATACAATTCATGAAATGTGCACGGCACAAGTCATGCCAGAGTTCTAACAGAAAGTTAGGTGTTGGCATTTCTTGTTGTCACAGGCTTTCACACATGTAGTTCATAAAGTATTAAATCATCACGCACTATCCTGTAGCTTACTATAGCGTGCATCCACATTGGTAAATCCTACATAAATTTACCCTGATGTACAAAAGGCCACCAACATCTGGAATACGTTGAAGTAACGAGCGTTTGGCTTATTGGTCATGCGTAAAAAAAAATTCTTCCGCATCCGGCGGTTCCAGTGAAGAAAACCCTGAGCGCTTCAGAAAAGTAACATAACTTCTCCACCTGGCGGAGCGATGGATGCCTAGCGCCATCAGAGAAATTTGGACGCACGTACACCCGTTGTCGAGTTACACCCACGTAAGAGTTAAACTTGTGCAATGTACAGCGATATACCGCAAGATTGAATGCCTGTTTTTCAGTTAAACATAATCTAGAACCTTATGTCCACCACGCATTGTATTTGGTGAGCTTTGTTTTGGTTCCATAACTTAAGAATGACTTATGCTGTCAAGAAGGCTTCATGCGGCTTTATGATAGCCATACCACTTTATTGCCACCCACGTTTTATATCTCATTTGCATTATCAGCTCATTGCTTTCAAGCCGGTTGCTGTGTGTTTCTTGCTCGACATCTGACAAGATTCACAAGAATAATGTTTTTTGTGTAGCTGCTCTGTGATTCATTCATTTCAGGTTTCATGTGCGCGGATGTTCACCAATGTTGTGTGGATACTGCTGGTGGAGTATGCATTTTCTATAATGGGCTCTAATGAGGGTGATAATTTTTTGCGATTGAATCTGTGTGATTGCTGCGAAGTAAAGGTTGGAATGGCTGAGACAGGTGAGTGCCATAATACGGCAGCCTCAATTTCCAACAATAAAAGCCACTTCGCACTTACCGTAAACGCAAGTATTCGTTCTTTGACTACTCTGGTATTTGGTGGGATTGCCATCATTGATACTGAAAGGCACTGTTCCCTCCCTGCTGAAAATCAGGACAGTGTGATAATGTGTTTCGCACAACTGTTTGAAATGAAAACTCCGTTGTCATTCTTCTGTAATTTGTAACAAAAATAATGTGTATTTTGAGCATCAGTAGACATTCAAAAACAACAAAACTCCATCTCATTACAAGCTCAATATAATGATGCTGTTGTTGAGGCTTGGGAACACTGGTGTTAAAATTTGAAGTTTCGAAAATAATATTCATGTGTACGTCAGATCGAAGTCAAGGCATAATGCATGAAGCGCAGCACCAGTCGCAGTGTAAAACTATGTGGTTACACCGCAGCCTATAGCTACGTTAATAATCTTGTCTATGTATGTGGTGAAGCCAAACACATGCTTCCCAGTTACGCCACATGCTCAATTTTTTTGTTTTCCCCTGATCATTACATTTTATTATTCTGTACAACTCGAACATTGCCACACTTGCTGCTGTTGCCTACTTAGCCCTGGGGGGAGTAAACTAAAAAGTGAGGCTAGCGCAAGAAGCAGCATCAAGAGTAGTTTGTCAGATGCAGGTGCACCATTACGTAGAGTGTGTCGCTATCACAGAGACACTGATACATCAGTACCTTGTTATGACAGCGTGCAAATCTACTGAAAGGCATTCCTTCCGGTCTTCTCAGCTACCTCGCTGCTGATCCTGAGTTGCTTATAAGACAGTGCCTAACATGTTTTAACAGCAAGTGCGGCTGGTTATGAATGTTAATCTCCTCTGCATGTGGATGATGCATATGGACGCACATGAAATCTAGAAGCAGCTCCTCCAAGGCAAAATGGCACCCCCTTGCGAGCTAGCAACGCATACCTTCAAGCGCGAGTCTCTGCTTACCCGCCGCTGTATGTGTGGAATTGGCTCCTAGGTGTTCGCCCTTCGCGGACCTTGTTCGAAATAAAAGCACCTGTGTAACGGTTGCCGTGTCGACCGATCGTCGCTTCCTCGCAGTCCACGCGATACAAATACTGGGTTCATGCTTCAAGTGCAGAAATTTTCAGCCCGGAGAGCGGCGCCGAATTGACCAACGATCGCGCAACTGACCCGTGTCGCAGTAACGCGCGCGGTCCAGTATTGATCCTGGTGCCACTGGCCCGTTGAGAAAAAATGCGGCGAAAAGAGTCGCTAATCACAGACTGCTCCTCTACGAGCATTTAGCGGTAGTCATAACTTAATAGCACGAGCTTGAAGTTCGCTCTGATCACAGCTGTTGCAGTTCTTTTTGCAGGCTGACGTTGCGATAGAAAAGGCGAGTGCGAGCACAGCAGCTGCGCAGGAGTTTCGCACCTTAGTAACCTTAGGCGGATATATTAGATACTAGCAGGCACGATATCGTACCACCTGAACAGGCGAAAGTGGTAGTTTGGGTGTGACTTTTTTCAGTGCCGTGGAGAATCGCAATACGTCCAACCATTCAGTGCCGATCGTTACAGCACGAAGGAGATTTGTTAACTGATGTGTCAGTGCGCTGACACGGCATGCGTAACGGTGGATATTTGGCTTCCCGCTCGGTTTTTGTCGGTTTTTGCAGCTCTATGAGTGTTTTGCTAAGTTGTTTCTATTGGGCTGAGGAGGGGCATCTGCTACTGGACCTCCATTCCTTTTTTTTCTTTCCTGTGCCGCCAAGTTCCGCATGGATTGGTTAGTTCGTGAATACGTCTGCGTAAGACAGGTAGTGACCGCAGATCCCGATCACGAGAAGAATAAAACTAGAAAAAATAAAATGGGGTAGACCGCACTCGGCAGCTTCTCGCCGATTATGAATGACAGTTTCCCCACATCCCCGAAGAGAAAAGTATTTAACAGTGGTATCGCACGTCTACTCGCTTATGGGGCAGAAACGTGGAGGCTAGCGAAAAGGGTTCAACCTAAATTGAAGACAACGCAGAGAGCTATGGAAAGAAAACGATAGGTGTAACGCTGTTGGACCGGAAGAGTGTAGAGTCCGTCAGGGAACACATGCGGGCTTAAGACATCCTAGTGGAAATGAAGGAGGAGAAATGGGCTTGTCACTGGACATCAAGAGAAGACAAGCGTACCATAGGGCGACAAAACGTTAGGTAGGTGGAAGAGGTAAAGAAGTTTGCGGGGATGAGGTGGTCTCAGTTGGCACACAACGGGGTTAGTTTGAGAGTTGCGGGAGAAGCCTTTGTCCTGCACTAGAAGTAGCCAGCCTGATGATGATGATGACGGTGAATTGATGCATGAATGTGTCCTCTGTGCCACTGATAACTGAGGATATGTATGCACGCCTTTTCAGTGAAATAAAGTAGTTGTGAGTGGCGCCCTGTACCATTGTCCTACCTTGTGGGATGTGTAGCTTCTTTGGTGCGTTTGAATGGTTGCAATGAATAGCTACCAATTTACTCAAAAAGAAAGCAAAAAACAGCCTTCTGTGTAGGCTTATCTGTGGTAGCAATGTTCACCGATCACTCATGGGCCAAGCATTAAGCCGGTAAAGGAATATGAGGATTTATTATCACAGCTCCTCGTAACGGTAGGCAACATATCTTCTTCCAGCTTTTAAACGTTGTTTTTGTGCAGCTTGAAGTCGTATGCTTCGGAGAAGCAAGAGGAAAACGCCTATGGCTATCTAATGTTGCACGAGCCTCGATATTAGCATAGGTACCGCTCGGCGCGTTCGCACAGTGAATCTACCAAGACGCTGGGTAGCCCTACGATCTACGAGGACTATTACTACAGAATTCGCATATGTCCGCACGTACCAGTCTCAACTCATCAGTCTTGACGGTGGCTCGGCGATGACCGCTCCGGAACCGATGGCTTGCCTTGCTGCCGACGCCGGCTCCTCGGTGCTCGGACAACCTTGATATCCGACCACTCCATCCAGCTGTTAAAAGCATCGCATGCTTTCTGGAGCTGAGCCTGCTGAAGTAGAGGTTGGAGTTTGCGAGAACTTCGTTGTCGAGTTCGGGAACGGGATCCATGGTAACGCTGGCAAGACGCTGATGTAAACGCAAACGAAGCGACGGTAGCGACGGCCGATAGATGCCGTCTACGTCCGGCAGCGGTAGCTTTAATTTCGGCTGCTGCAAGACCGCACCGCTAGCCTCCAGCAATGGCGGAGTCTACGTTTCTTCATTATGTCTTCATCAGAGGGTCCCGAGTTTGAATCACGGCGGCGGGAAAAACTTTTTCAACTTCGAACACAAATCTTTCAGCAATAAATGTATCTTTCGCTCTCGGATAAACGGCAGCAACGCCGTGAAATGCCACACTATCAGGTTTCGCTAACAAAAAAAAAACTGATAGAGCTGTCCTCACTGTTGCTTTATATTTTATCTGTTGCATTTTAATTCACGCATTTTTACCAAGAAGTATATGGCACAGTGGTCGAAGAAAAGTCTCTGATAATGACCAATGTCGCACACACGTTTTTAATTATGAGTAGTATTCCTTGTTATAAATATTTAAACATACAGAACCGATTGAGACTAGATATTTCTTTCTGAGAGATACGACAGCACAATGGATATACACCTCTAAAGGCTACCGTGTGAGCGCACAATTCTTTTCGTATTGATGGCGACAAAATTACCTTCAACAGTTCAATAAACACCCATGACTTCTGTGGAGGAAATCAGAGCTGCTCGAGCGCTAACTGCTGTAGCTATGGTGTAGAGCGGCCTTGCTTCATGAGCTGGTTAGCTTTCCTCAATTTATAATTTTTTGCTGTAATCTCACTTTTATCGTTTTGATTCTAACGCGGAGTGAGCTATAAAAACATAGGTACTTCATTCGACTTAACAAACAACCGCTTGTTTTGCTGTTCTCGCCTGAATGCACGCTATAAGTTGGCTTCAGTTCATTTATTATAAGGGTTCGCTTTGTTTTGGGTGATGTTCTGGGCTTTTTATGCCAAGAACGTTTTAGATCTTAGCTGGTCGGAAGAACTAAAGGCTAAATAATCATGACTCAGTATAAATAATTCCTCCCATGCACTGTTCTGATGGCGACTAGTGTTCATCGTGAAAAATGAATGTCATATATAAATTTGTGTGTGCTCAGTAGTGGCAATATTTCAGTGCAGCTTTCATCTCTCTTCCGAAGCCGGCAATATATGTATGCTGACCATAAAGTTGTTCTCAAAAATCGCTTTTTGTTCGGTTTGTCGGGGAATAATAGGATCTTTCATCAAATTGATAATACAGTCGGTCGACAGCACAGCATACTGCTCGCCAGGATATGCTTATTTTTGGATATGTCTATTTGGTTCAGGCTTTAACTATCTGAAAATGACACGTTAGTACATGGTTGACACTGTAATTGAATGCGTTAAATGAGAGCAGGTGGAGGTACTTTCCGACATAGTGTAATAATAGGCACAAGGCACTGCCTGAAAGCGATGAAAGCGACACCCTTAGCCGCTTATGAAACAACC
This sequence comes from Amblyomma americanum, assembly GCA_030143305.2. Taxonomy (NCBI): domain Eukaryota; kingdom Metazoa; phylum Arthropoda; class Arachnida; order Ixodida; family Ixodidae; genus Amblyomma; species Amblyomma americanum. The sequence goes on along the minus strand of JARKHS020011639.1, from coordinate 67,524 downwards.
TTGGCCATTTTCGAAAAGTAGTTGAGTACTACGGGCGGAGTAGTCTATTTACTCCATTTCATAAGACAGTGGCGGGATAGTGGTTTAAGCAGGCAAAAAGAGAGAAAGAGTTGACCAATGACTCTACTTCAAAAGGTGTTCTATGTACCTGCTCTAAGAGCGCGGAGTTGATGGGATCGCCGAAAAATGCTGTTTAGATGTGTGGAACGCGGAGTATTTCTGAATAATTTTGACTTTATGTGCTTAACCAACCTGGTATGCTGTTTTTTTTTCTCCTGGCGTTTTTTTTTTTTTTGCACCACTGCATTTCAACAGCCTGCTCACAAAACAGTAACCACTGGCTTGTGAAACTTGCGCAGAAATATTTCTTGAATGAGAACTTCAAGCAATTTAGTGATGTAAAGTAACCGGACACAATTATTTTCCCTTGTTATCTTATTGAACAGCCAGGGTGGGAGTAATCCATGCTCTACTGCAAGAATTGCATGCATAGCTCTTCCCTTTCATTTACTTTACACTTCTAGTTCTTTTCGTAAGCTCAGCGGCCTTTAGCGTCCTCTTTGCTGATGCAAGTCTCCCTGACAGATCCCCTCCTGTAGCATAAGCACTCTCAGAAGCGATAGCAGGTATTCCACCGTCGGCACTGTAAAAAACAGCAATCAAATATATTATCCCATGAAGCAAAATGACTCCTTCCATTCCGGATTGTGATTGTCTACGAAAGGCTGCCGACGCCGCTTGATGAAGAACAAGAGAAGCAAGCACGCTCAAGGCACGCATCGGTACGGCGCGTATCTGCTACCCACCTACCGCCCCTCCCTCGGCACGACTGCAAGGTGTTCGTTAGACTGGAAGCCGCATTCGAGACGGCTGTCAACAGCCTCCTACATCATCCGAGTAGACCGAAGAAAACATAGCAGTTAGCAGCATTAGTGACGAAATCTTTCCTGCTGCTTTGCAAACCGCAGACCAGCACCACCAAAGTGAAAATCAATAAAATAGCCGCCTATGCCTCAGTCGTAAATGTCTCTTGCAACGGGGCGGTAACCGGCATATACTCAGCACCGGCGCCAAAGTAGCTCATCAACAGCATCCGAACCAGCGGGGAATCCCCTATTTCAAGCCATAATGCTCGGCAAATCAAACGCTGCTCTCCTAACGTTCGAAGAGATACACGTCCGATTTTACGAATACTGCAGAAGGCTAGAACTTCACTGCCGCCCTTACCAACCCGCCTACGAATACGCACCGCGTGCCCGAAACCGGGCCACAGGGCAGATGTTCGCCAACAACCACACCTCCGCAGATGTCCAGACTGCGCAACGCTCAATCCCTCTTCCGAACACTCATGCGAGTTGGCATGCCAAAAATCAAAAATAGGGAGGAGACCACGCCAACACTCTGACCCGTCACTGCTATCAGCGCAACAACAAACCTGCCCCGAGGGCCCTGCAACCCATAACACGCCACCACCTCCAATCGTCAAGACCCCGCTCGTACAACTACCCAAGACATAAGTGTGGAGCCACCCCCCCCCCCCCCCCCCAATCACTCCCACCGCCGCACAGCCAATACCGCGAACGCTAGCCAGGAAACAGCAGGCGGTCCCTGGCTCCACGCTGTGTTAGCCTACAACTCAGGTGAGCTAGAGGAGCGGTCTCGCAAGAGCACTCCCCTCTTCGCCTCCTACTAGAAAACCCATTCCGCACCACACCCCAAAAATAGAAGAGCCACCAACCAAACTCCCGGTTACAGAAGCGGTCCAAGAACAGAAATTAGTTATTAGAAATTTTGACCGCAACTTAAGATACTGTATGACCAATTCAGAACATGCATCCTCAACGAAGTAACGCAACTAGTTCAACAACATGTATATGCAGGGCGCCAGAAAATAAAAAGACAGGTAAAGGAGGAACTTCAATGGAACAGGCAGGAAATGCAATAACTTCCTTCTATGCTCCACTGCAGCAACAAAAAATCTGAACAAATGGCCATTGCCCTTAAGTAATCAGCAGCCGACCTGGAGTCGTAACCCTAGATGACAACTGCGTAGCGCTCCGGGGCCGCCCATAACCCCCAGTAGCATGCAAGAATCTCAGTAAAGCAGACTAACCGCATCGGTGGCCTACACTGTAAAAAAGAAATTGCACTCTTATGGGTGCAATTTCGCAATTATGGGTGCTATACGAGACCAGACTACTGCCAACTCGCCTGCACAGCAACGAAGTGCTAGCACGTATTGCGTATTTCTGCCAAATAAACATATGTATGTGTGCTTTGAATGAGACACAAAAAGCTACTGAGGTGACAGAGTTCAACACTGAAGACACCACTGCTGCGCGCAGTACTTACTTGCCATAACGCGCATACGTTCTCCAAGTTTATATATGCCATTTAAACAAGGCCCTTTTTCGGGGCAGTGATGCTTAGCACTTCAGCCAAAATAATTTCAGTTAATTTTCACATTGAGTGGCGGCAAATCGCATTCATAGCTGCGCGCATCAAGCTACAGCTATTATATAATGGAAAAATCGAATAGCTCACATCACTTTGAAAGTACGCTTGATTGAATTACTGCAGAGCTGCTGAAAAAGTCAAAGAGCCCCGTACGTCCTTACGCGCCCTTGCATCCGAAGGAGCTTTAACACCCTGCCACCCGGTCACTTTCGAAGCGTGATTGACGCTGCAGGCTTGCTCAGCGCATTCTTAAGAAAAAAGAAAAATAGGGATTTAGAAAGGCTGTAGTCATTAGTGTTACGCCTTTAAGGGCGCAAATTTTTTTCCTGTGGTATAGATTGAGCATCCGCCTCTCATGCGGGAGGTTCGAGTTTTGATCCGCAGAGCGGTCGTGTGCTCAGCAGTCATACAATAGCTACAAACTTTACCCTGCCCTGGTGCTCGCCTTCTATTGAGTAAGATGCTTGTGAAATTGGTCTTTAACGCCACCTTGAGTAGACGAAAACACCTTGTGGCTTGGCGCTCTTGGCCATAGATGCTCTTGCTCCATGAAATATCAACATAATCAAGAACAGCGCAGAAAATGCATCGGGCTCAGCGCAGATTAACTTGGGGGCAATCTTAACCGCATTCTGAAACAACAAAATGCAACCGCATTTAGATCGACTGCTATGGTGTCTTCAATGAGCCTGTTATGTTCATATTGCGATTTTCCAGCCTAAATTTCGGTTGGAACCAGTTTCAATACTCTCGTATGGCATCCATGAGTCACCAGCTTCTAAAAGGTTTAAGTGCCTTCCATTCGGTTCTCATACGCGATTATAGTAATCCGCCCCACCAATCCGCCTTAATGCACCCACTGATCCATCTTAATCTATTTCTTGAGGTGCATCTACTTCCAAAATTTTGGAAATCATTTGGAATTTTTCGGGGTCGGAAACCTTCAAATTTTTGGGCATCTCAGATTTTGAAAATTTGGTGGCGCCCTGTGATTGCTCCACTGGAAATCACGTGGTGTTTATGACGTCAGGACACGCTCATTTAAATTCTAGATCGCGGGCAGTCCACATATCAATACTGGAGCAGATGCAGCCGTTAAGCGAAGCGCCACTCCCCCTGGCAGGTGACTGAAACAAAGCCACCGGTGGGGCTTTGAGACCCAGGTTGCTGTTGTCTACCTCCAGTAAGGCTCATCCACAGCTCCACGGTGAGCAGACGGCAGTGGCATTGAGTTTGGCCCTGGTGGGCAGGTTGTGATGAAATTACAAGGTCCTGTGATTGCTCTTGGTCAATCAGGCAGTTTCATAGCACTGAAGCCGGAAATTATTTTGAGATGAAAAATTACATGCTATCGCATTAATATCCGGCTACATGTCCTAGAGGTACAGCAAGACACCAAAGCAACGTACACCATATATCTCTGGACACTAATAAGCCAAATATGTCACATTAGACGTGTCTCCAAACAGAATCAAGGACTCAACAAAAACTATTCACAGCACATCAAAGACGCACTTGCATGTCACCTACCATATTCGAATATTACTAAAACTGACTGAGCTGCTCATAATGCACCGAACAGATGTCAACATAGCCCTAAATCTACCACGGCATAATAAGTCCACTATAATGCTACAGCTGGTATTACATACCAACGTAGAGGAAATAATTGAACTCCATTAGTAGCAGGTAACGCAGACTAAAACACCAACTGGGCTTCACTTCCTCCGAATATTGGGCTACAACCCACCAAATCCTTCCTTCCCCACTCGCGACGACAACCGCTCAGACTCCTGACCTACAAAGCGATCTACAGCAGAAATAACCACCATCAAACAAGAACCGAGACTGCCACAAAGGTCGCATGAAAGCACGCTTTTTGCACCTCACCAGACCGTACAAGACAAGACGTGCTATGTAGAGATGGAAGAGCGCACCTCCGAATTCCAGGCACCCGCACCTGGACTCCGGCCCTCTCCGATGACGAGCAGGCCTCAGAAGCACGAACATCACAGAAGCAGGATGTGTCGCCGTGCCTCTGTATGCAGCCCCCAAGTACACCATGATCATAGACCATCTGAGCATCTGTACCGACTCCCAAGCAATATACAAGCTGTTCTGTAAAGATAACGTATCTTCGTCTTCAGCCCACATACGCATTGATTTAGTGGGGTTTAACATCCCAAAGCGACTCAGGCTGAGAGACGCCGTAGTGAAGGGCTCCGGAAATTTAGATCACCTCGGATTCTTTAACGTGCGCTGACATCGCACAATGCACGGGCCTCTAGAATTTCGCTTCCATCGATATTCGACAGCCGCGGCTGGGATTGAAACCGCATCTTTCGGCTCAGCAGCCAAGCGCCTTAACTACTGAGCCACTGCTGCTACCCCACATACGTAAACAGCCAGCACGAAAGCAACAAATCATGATGAAGCCCTGGTCATGAGAGGATCCCCGGTAATGGGTGCGGTCATGCGTTTTCGCTGCAACGTAGCATGCGGCCGCAGGTGGATGGCATCCCTTACCCAGAACCATCCGCTCAAAAATTGATGAGTAGAAAAAATTGGGCAAAAAAAAAGTTAAGTGAAAAGCTCGCACCCAAAATGAGCCCCTAGACCGTCGCACCATCATACAGCACCATTGGCCAAACCGCATCATAAACCCTCCCTCTAACTCAACACTAGACCAATTACAAAGCAGAGAGAGGAAACATCCCACCAACACATTCCCCTCCTTCTACTTTGCCTCGCTGCGTTTCATTTGACGCTAATAATGCGTGCATACATACGCACGGAATATTCTTGGACAAGTGTTTCTGTCAGAATGTTTAAGCACAGAAGACACCGGTGGTATTTTAGTTTGAACCAATTTAAAAATTGTAATAGCATAATTCAATTAACTCTGCATATCGGAAGACTAATTATGAGTCATAATTAGGTATATTCTGTTATCGGATGTATAACTGTGTGCAGTGGTCTTCATTTTGTCTATGCTTGTTATGCCCTGTAGTCCTTGTCTGCCCCTGTAGTTTTGTTTTCTCTGTCCTAGCTATTGTTTTGTTTATTATGTATGATCCCCCCCTTGCAATAATGCCTATGGGTGCCGCAGATATTTTCAATAAATAAACTGACACGCTGAAGATTTAAGAATCCATGCTTCAAAAAGGCATTCAAAGATCTCATCACGACTTATGTCGACCATGCAGTTCAGAGGGCGTTCTGCAACGGGAAAGCCAGGAATCTCTTTTTTGAAGAAACAGTAGTAAAGTTTCATTTAATATCCTGCGCCGCACTTTATACGGTTTGTTTAGTGACGCTAAAATACAACTAAGAAAAATATTCAGTGCTTCTTGCCATATCACAGTATGCATTTTGAAAAGAAACGAAGGTCGTCGAAAGCGGAGAAATTCATAAATGAGTGCTGCCCTTTATGCGACCATTAATTGTTTGCGAAGGGTACCAGCCTGGTTTTACTAGGCAGCATGCAGTTACAGATCAAAACTGCTTGAGTGTCGGAGTATATTTTTACATACCGTTTCTTTTATTCCTTGTGGTATTATGATAACACCAGACCTCATGGAAAAGACAAGTCGGAACTGCGTTGAGGAGACTTGCCTGCTGCTTGAGTGGAAGCGCACAAAAACACAGCACAAAGGAAAAGAAAGACAAGAGACAGGCGCTACTTGCAGCCCGGACCACAGAATTCTTGTGGCAAAAGAGTCTGCTTTTGCTTCCCATAGGACGCAAAGAAGTCCAAGACGGCGGTACGACTCCTAAGATTCTGGGGGGGAGCATACATTCCGCAAGACATCGTTGAAGTCCTCAAGAATTGTCCGAAGTACAGCCTTGAGCCAAGAATCCCAGAACATGAGCTCCTTTCCCTGAATCGACGGATTTCCAACAAAGCCGATATAGAGGACAAAGAAAGGTGCTTGCTCGACGGTGTTGACAGCCTCATCAGGACGGTACCCACTAACAGGCCTCTCCAACGTCTCCAATGACACATGTCGTAGATTTTTTCAAGGACAATGACCTACGACTCATGCAGGCCAACAAAGAAGGAAGCTCCGTCGTCTTGCCGTCACCCATGTTCAACGAAAATGCAGTCCAGGCTATCCCAAAGAATTTCAAGACCACTAAACAGAAACCTGGAAAGGTAAAAAGTCGGGCAATTTCCTTAAGTGAAAAACTCGGTTTACAGAAGCTCGCAAATTGTATTCAGGACAGCAAGCGCAATAGTTTGGAGGTGTTCTTCACTGCGAAGACACACAAGGAAGGTGTACCTTTCAGATGCATAGTGAGCTAAAGAGGTGCCTGGCAAAATCAATTTAGCCGCTTCCTTCTAAAACAGCCCAATGACCTGGTTGTGGAAGATCAGTTTGGCGTCAGGAACAGTCTTGCAATGATTGAATTTCTGTGGGAGAACAATTCACTAGGTTCTATTTTTTCGGTACATGTGGTAGATCTGTTTTACTCTCTACCGCATGCAGAGTTGATGGCCTCTGTCTTAGACTGCATTGAAACGAACGGCATGATTTCGTTCCAAAATGCTGCCGGTATATCTGCAGATGACTTTCTAGCACTCTTAGAGCTTTATTTATCTTCGACAAGCGTTTTCTTTCACTGCCAAATGTATGTGCAAAAACGTGGTATATGTATTGGTTCGTGCGTCGCTCCCGTACTGAGCAACATCTTTCTTGCGGGCATTGACGGAACGCTATCGGGGGCATTTGACGCAGGCAAAGTTCTGAAGACCTTTACGTACGTTGACGATTTTTTATTTATATTGACTAAACAATCGCCCTTGACTTGCCCGAAAACTGTGCAGGATATTTTATCGGATTTTAAACAACATGCTAAGGGTTTGGATTTTACATATGAACTAGCGAAAGAAAACAAATTACAGTTTTTAGATATTGACATAACCATTACCGACAAAGGTGTTTGCTGGATGTATCGTCCTCGTGCCTGCAAATAATTGTTGCCGTACGATTCCACACACTCGAAAACTGCGAAACGTGCCATTGCCATCGTGTGCCTTGATTCAGCTCTAAAATCGTGCTCTCATAATGTGCAGGAAAGCTTTGACGCACAGATACAAAAGCTTAAACAGGCAGCCTTTCCTTCCCTGGTAGTTAGCTCTGTGACGGAAGCATTGCTGCAAAAGGTAAAAAAAGAAAGAGAAAAAAGAGTGAGGCTGGTGAAGTATCCGAAAAGAAAATCATACCGGTGGCCATTCCATACTCCCACAAAGTAGCTCATAATCTTAAGCATGTTGCCGTGAAATACAAAGTCCCGGTGGTCTTCGCTGCACCCAGAAAACTTGCATCGCTGTGTCGGAAGATTAGAAATGATAATGCAAAGTCAGCAGAATGTGAAACTAAGCTTGCAAACCCTTTCCTGAAATGTGCTGTGGGGGTAGTTTATAGCATCCCGCTGACTTGTGGAAAGGTATACATCGGCCAGACAGGCCGATGTATTTATTAACGCCTAACGGAGCATAGACGCTTGCTAAGAACTGGTACCGGATCACATTTGCCGCATCACTGCAAGGACTGCGGCAAAGAAGAGCAAAAAATTTGTGAAGCAAAGCTCCAAGGAACTCAGATATTATGTAGCAGTAAAGATAAGACTGCTCGTGAACTGCCAGAAGCCCACCGGATTAGAAAAAGCGGGAGTTCCTGTGTCAGCACCCCATTGCTGGTCATTCAAAAGAATGAAAGTATATTTTTAGATAAGTTTAGAAAGATTTGAATCACTTTTGTTCCCCCCTCTGTAGTATCCTTGCCCTCGCACTAGTCATTTACCTGTTGTTTGTTATATTGTTTTTGTCCCCTTTCCTCCCCAACTTCCTATTGGCTATAAATAAGCCGTTCTTGAATTCAATAAACAGTTGCAAGTAGCGCCCGTCTCTTGTCTTTGTTTTCCTGTGTGCTGTGTTTTTGTGCGCTTCATCTACTCAAGCTATGAACCAACTTGTCCAAGAACGTGTTCTACGGAAATGCCTGTTGCTTCTCGACGAATTACTTCAAAGGCGCAGTACCTGTTGTGAATGCAGCACGTGCAAGTGAGTTGCTCCAGAAGAGAGGCACGACATGACAGCGTTAATTGGGCACATCCAACACTGCTAGGAGATAAAATTTTGATGCTGACCTGTAGTTTATCTGCAATACACGAGCACTCCGTAGTTTTATAATGCAAGAAAGATGCTCCGATTACAAAAGTAAGCATTTTTTTAGCCCTTTCTGAGTGCAAAGGAAGAAGTTTAGCTATAATCACAGCATGAGCAAGACCTAGGGACGCAAACTCCAGGCGTTGTGTTGCCCACGTAAAAATTATATCCGCTTCAATAAGCCCAGAAATAGAACAGACGCCCTTTAGACGGCGTAAACAGTGTTTGCTGAAAAGAGTAATCTATCTTCACATACTTCAGACGTAACGCTATCTTGACCTATAGTGAAAACGCCCCTTTAGTTTCTTTTTTTTTATGCACCCGAAGGTTAAATGTTCTTCCTTGATCTTTCGCCTTCGCCTGTGCTACGTATAGCTATGCCTTAAGGAACATAAAAGAACGTATTATGAAGCATATAAAGTAAATATAAATGCACGGCCATATATATAATAAAACAAACATTACAATGGATCTTTTTTTGAAGTGTCACAAACTGCAGACTGTTTCGTCGCTTGGGAGCGGCAGCCTGATTTAGACAAAAGAAACACCTTGAACGACTGATCAGAGCGTTCTTTTAAATAAACCTGTTACAAAGATCTCTAACTCAGGGAGAGCCCATTGTTTTTGTTTCATGGGCAAAACGTCGCAAAGCGGCTCAGGCTATCTGCGACGCCGCAGTGATAAGGGTTCAACTTAAATTTAAGACTGCGCAGCCAGCTGGGGAGAGAAAAACGACAGGTGTGAAGTTAAAAGAAAGGAAGAAGGCAGAGTCGATCAGAAATCAAACCCGCGTTAATTACATCCTAGTAGAAGTCAAGAGGAAGAAGTGGGCTTGAGCAGGATATCTAATGCGAAGTCAAGGAAACCGCTGGTTCTTAAGGGTAAAGGAGTGGATACGAAGGGCAGGCAAGAGCAGCACGGGGTGGCAGTAGATTAGATGGGCGGATTAGATGAAGTTTGCGGTGATAGGGTGGCCGCAGCTGGCACAGGACAGGGTTAATTTGAGATATATGGGAGAGGCCTTTTCCTTGCAGTGGGGGTAATCAGGATGATGATGATGACGAGTGGAAGGCACCGGATAATTTCGATCTCCTGAGGTTCTTAAGGTGTACTGACGTCACACAGTACATGGGCCTCCAGCATTTCCTCTCCACCGAAGTGCGACCACCGCAGCCGATGATGAACTCGCGTCTTTTGGGTCAGCAGCCGAGCATCATTACCAAAGAACCACCGCTGTGACTTGCAAATTGTTTAAAGGTTTGACTTCCAACGGCATATAGGTTGCTGACCTAATGTGGTTTTTCCAAAGCCACAAAACAAAGATATGCAATTTATTCTTCAGATTACGGCAATAAAAGATCTGAATTTGTCGACAATATTGGGCCATAGATCTGAGGTGCGACAACAATAGAAAAAGAGCTTTGGTTGCATGGAAAGCTGTTTCTCGGCTACTTTCAGAGTATTTCCTATCAAGTTAGTCTATAATTAAAGTGTCATTGTTCCCTGCCTCTTAAGCTGCGGTAGTACGTTCTACGGTGGAAGTGAAAAACTTGAGCAGAATAACATGCGCTTTAATGTGCGGTAAAGCAGATTTAACAATGTTAGCACTTAGAGTGGCTACATATCTTCGCATATGCTTCAAACATATGAATTTCTTCTGCATTGAGCATCACTAAACATAGCAAAAGATGTTTCAAGCATGATTTCGCTACCCCCCCCCCCCGACACCATCATAACCGAAATGTTTGAACAAAATTTATGACATTAATGGCATCAGGGTAATGTATCCGATCTTTGACAAGGATATGGGAAACGTCCGCAAAGCTTCTGAAGAATTCAATATTATGATTCTGTCGTTATTCATTTAACAAGAATGCAATGTGGTAGATGCATTAGGCAAAAAGGAAATAAGAGCTATGCACCGACACTGACTGGGACGCATTCGCACTGTTTTTTATTAGTTATGGAAACTTCTCTTGTCATTCAATCTCTTAAGTTCCTGACTATGTCTGTTGTAACTGAGCAGTTAGCAATGAATGCATGTTCTCCTAATCAGGGCCCACACTTGGCAGAAATCGTTTTTTTTTTCAATAATTTTACACCTCTCAATCTTTGGAACACTTTGATGGCAAAGGTGAACTATAGAATACCGGAACCAGAATAAATCGAGTAATGAACCGTCATAACATAATGCCCCAATCTTTTGGGTTCGTTCCGTGCCCTATCATCCTAGCCCCAGTTGGCACCCGGAATACTCATGAAGACAGTTCGAAGCGGCGCTCCGCAGTCCTTGCCGTTCAGAGGACGTCAACTAGGTTCTCAGTTCATCCCTCCTTCCCAGTGCAGAGTAGACAACCGGGACAATCTTCTGGTTAAAATTCCTGCTTTCCTTCTTCCTCTTTATCTATCTATCTGTTACCCCTGCAACAGCTATAAAAGTAAGCTCTGCAATGGACATAAAGCGTGCCATAAATCTTTCTTATTACATAGAAGTGGGAAAGCATCTTTTCGACAAAAGAAAGATGCGGATACGTCTAGATGACTTACATACCTCAGGGATTGTTGTACCTTAGACTGCAGCACATTTGTGAAGTGCTGTGTCCAGTGATTTCTTCGGAACCCTCAACAGTAACAAGAAAAGTGCTTTGCTATTTGGTCGTCGCACGGTTACATCTATATGAAGGTGGCGTTGTTATAAAAATTCGTTCACAGATCACTCGCGTCTAAATAAACGCAAATTGGCTAACTGCTGTCGCTGCAAAAAAAAAGGAACACTTACCCTTCACTGGTCATCGTGCCGTTGACAATAGCGAAGCGAAGAAGACACAGAACGTTCATAGTGCCTTGATGAGCTCCAACACGCCATATCGATATTGGTTCTCGTAGTGCAAAGTGTAGCGTGATTTCAGCCTTTTATAACTCCTGTCGAGGGCGCCATACAAGGGATTGAACACTTACCGCACGTGGCGTTACCCTTTTTTTTTCGCCAATGGTTTGACAGAACGTTTGACATCCCAACGTGTAATAAATATGTTAAAATTAAAGTAGACTGTTAGCGGTCAAACTATTTCTGACTGCAGTGAAATGCCACAGGGCTTCCGTGGTTGTACACATTCTTTAAGTTACTTTCTATGAAAGTTAATAACATTAGAAAAAAAAGTGAGCATATCAAAAATTTACTTTACAACTGCAATCACTTACACTTTTTTTTGTTTTATGAAGGATGTGTTGAAATAAATTAAAACCAAAAAGTTCATCCGAAACCTTCTGAAGATATTATTTGTTTAACATTTGGGTTATGAAGGACAATTTCGATGAGGGAACGCTGTTACTCATAAAGTACAATTATCTCTCGAGAACACATTTTTCAGGAGCGTGAACTATCACCTACCGACAGATGTATAGGATCGGGCGGCATAGGATGTATACGTAGGCCCCGAAGGAAGAACGAGCCCGTTGACTCTGCAGTTGAGGTTCTTTTCTTCCTCGCTTGCTGTTGCGTAGCGAGGTCAGGCCGTCTCGTTGTCGCTACGGCCCGGAATTCTGATTGGCAGTTGAGCGAAGGAGGATGACGATTTTTGTCTTTGGACGAACAAACAAAACTTTATACAGGTGAGATTAGAGTAACATGGATGATACAGTTTAGACAGAACAGGACAAAGGGAGATCAACAACAGAGTGGAGCCGCCAGAGCTCTCCCTGTCCAAAGCTCCTGGCGAGAACCCCTAGCTTCCCGCCAACATCGTCTCTTAACCCCTCAGCTCATCGCTGATTGGGTCGTAGAAGTCGCCAATAGCTGGGCATTTAGGCGGTCCCACCGTGCTTCCAGCGAGACCCACGTGACCCACAAAAGCAAGCACAAAACAAGAAAAGCAAGCGCAGTCGTACACAGCACCTTCCGGACTGCGCTGACAATTCGAGGCAGGCACATCAGCACACGCACACGCACAGAACTGTCATTTGTCCCCTTTTTCTGGAAACGGCGTCGGCCAGCAGAGACATAACGAATGGCCAATAGATGGGTCGTCCCGTCGCCAGCGTTGCCTGCAAGTTCGGGGCCGTGTCGTAATCGAGGTGCTCATCTCTCTTCGCCGCTCGTGCTCCCGGCTTCCCGCGCGTCGCCCAGAAGCGGCGCCGCTCGCTCCCACGGTGAATACGCGGGGTCGGCACCGCCGCCCGCGCAAAGAACAGAAAGGGAGCGTTTCCCGGAACGCGCTGCGGGGGAAAGGGTCGTTTATGGGACGACACATGCCGCCGCGCTATCACCCAGTAACGAGTACCAGGCCAGCACCTTGGCGCGGGCACTTGTCGGCGTCTCCGTGTCGGCAAACAGCTCGCCGGCCGGCGGGAACACCTGTCTCTTGAGCTCAGCGGCTCTACAACTTCCCCCTCAAGAGGATATCTGGGCTATTAGCACAGACTAGCCGAAAATATGACAAATGAGACACTGAGTTCATGCAAAAAAAAAAAAACGCACCACACAAATACGCAGGGGTACGGGCGTCTTTCACATTGTCCGTCCTCCTTCTCGCCCGTTTCAGTCCCGCAGTCTTGAGTAGGAGTCGGGCAGTTTTCACGGCACCAGCGCGGACACAAAACACAAAAGGAGCACATACACACTGGCTTGCGGGAACGTTCACGTTCGCCGGGGGGGCTCAGGCTCGATCTGCTCCCTCCCATGTTACGTTGGGGAGGCGAGACAACGCGTCCGCATTCGCATTGTTGGCCCCTTTCCGGTGGGTGATCGCTACGTTGTAGCGCTGCAGTGCGAGAGCCCACCTCGTCAGCTTTGCCCCATGCGGCGTGCACGCGGTCAAATAAGACAGAGGGTTATGGTCGGAGACGACATTTATTTCCGCCCCAAATACCCAGTAGTCAAATTTTTTCAGCGCCCAGATAACGGCGAAAGCCTCGCGCTCGATTGTCGACCACCTTGACTGTGTCGGAGTAAAGCGGTGGCTGGCGAAGGCAATCGGCCTCTCCCGACCACCATCGTCCATTTGTGCCAGACAGGCGCCAGCTGCGATCTCAGACGCATCTGTGAACAGCCAATAAGGCTTGCTAAGATCCGGAGTGCTCAGCATAGTTGCACGACAGAGTGACATTTTCATTTGCTCGAACGCCCGTTGGGCTTCGTCTGACCAAGGGATTGGGTTTGGTACTCCACGCTTCGTGAGAGCTGTCAGCGGTGAGGCGACTTCCGCGTAACCTTTCACGTACTCACGGTAGTATCCGCAAAGCCCAAGAAAGCTACGGAGCTCCTTTCTTGTCGTTGGCGCGTGTATGTCCCGTATAGCGGCGAGTTTGTCAGGGTCTGGTCCGTGCGTGCCTCCTCCCACCACATGCCCCAAATACCTTATGCGCGCCTGGCCAATCTGACACTTTTGACTACTTACTTTCAGCTTAGCTTCACGTAAAAGACTCATGATTGACTCCAAATGCTCGAGATGCTCTGACCATGACTGCGAAAAGATCGCGACATCGTCAAGGTACGCCGTGGCATACCCTTGGTGCTTGGACAGAAGTACGTTCATCATTCTTTGGAACGTTGCTGCAGCATTTTTTTAGTCCGAAAGGCATGACGCGCCAGGCGTACTGGCCGTCATGCGTCACGAAGGCCGTTAAGTGCTGGCTCTCTTGTTCTACCGGAACCTGCCAATAACCGCGTCGTAAATCTACCACAGTGATAAATTTCGACTGGCCTACTTTCATGATGAGTTCCTGGGCGTGCATCATAGGAAAAGCGTCTGTTTTCGTCCCAGCGTTGAGGGCTCTGTAATCAACACATAGACGGACCGAGCCATCCTTTTTACCCACGCATACCACGGGATGCGCGCAGTCGCTTTCGACTGGATATATCAGCCCTAGCTCTAATAGCTCCTCCACTTGGCGGCTGACCTCCTTCCTGAGAAGTTCGGGCACTCGATACGGGAAGGCTCGTTTGGGTCTGTAACCGTCCTCGAGCACGATCCGATGGGTTCCCACTTCCGCGATCCCGGGGGTTTCGCTAAACACCTCTGGGTACCTCGCGAAGAGCTCCGCTATTTCGGAACGTTGTTCTTCTTTGAGATGGGCCATTTTTGTTGCTTCAATGGGAGTTTGTCCTTGAATTCCGGCTTCCGCGCAAGGCGCGTACTCTACGTTTCCAAACTCCTCATCTTCATCGAACACTACGCCTACGTGACTGACTCGCGCGTAATATGGCCGGAGCCGGTTGGCATGTACAACAGACGTCTTTCGCGCCCCAGTATCGATGCGGTAAGAATTTTGTCTCTCTCGTCCTACCACTGGGAACGGCCCCAGCCATTTCGGTGAGAGCTTGCCGCCACGATCTGTGTCGAACAAAAGCACCTGGTCGCCGACATTGAAGCTCTTAACACGTGTAGCCCTGTTGTATGCCTGAGCGTAGCTACCTTGGCGAGCGGTAGCCGTTAGTCCTGCTACCTCAGCCGCTATCTCCATCTGTTCGCGAAGCTGCTGAAGGTATTTCGCGGGCGCCTCTCTGAGTGTACTTGGGACCCGTATCTCACCCGTCCACGTGCGCTGCAGGATCGCGAGCGGTCCGGTCGGATTCCTGCCGTAAAGCAAACGAAACGGGGCCACGCCTGTTGTGTCGTGGGGGACCTCCCTGTATGCCCACAGCACGAATGGGATTAGTTTGTCCCAGTTTTTGGCGTCCTTTCCCATAACATGAAATATCATGTTCTTGAGTACGCGGTTCCACCTCTCAACGGTCCCGTTGCTCTCTGGATGTTCCGGCGTAGAAAAGCGGGGCGAACATCCCAGCCTAGCGAGGAACGCCTGTGTGAGCTGCGAGGTAAAGTTTGTTCCCTGATCGCTACATATGACCTCGGGTACACCTGTGCGACTAAACACTGTCAGCAACGCGTCGCACGTCGCTCTTGCTGTTAGTGAACGCAAGCAAATCACTTCAGGCCATCGCGTACATAGGTCCACCAGGCAAAGTGCATACTTGTGCCCTCGCGCGGAAGGCACGTCAATCGGCCCTATTATATCCACGTTAACCACCTGGAACGGGTGTTCCGGCCTAGTGAGGGGAGTGATAGGCACCCTATCTCGGATCGACCTGTCTGATCGGATTTGGCACCCGTGACATGTTCTACAGTGCTGCTTCACTTCCTGTTCGAGGCCAGGCCAATAAAAGCTGTATTTTATCCTTGCCCTTGTTTTCCTGGGCCCGAGATGGCCTCCCCACAGGGACTCATGCGCCAGCAGCAGTACCTCCTGACGTCTTTCGCAGGGCAACACCAACTGCTTAACCCTGGCACCAGCGATCGTGTCCCAGTGGTACAGCAGTCCCTCCGATATGAACATGCCCCCCTTTCCGGATTTCGCGTCAGACCAAGCCTTTCGGAGACTTTCGTCGCTCACCTGCGCTGCACGAAATTTCTCCCGCTGGCTGAGAGTCTCCGGTGCGTCCGTCACTTCCTCATCCCGCAATTCGGCCGGCGGGGCTTCCGCACTTGTTTCAAGTATAATCGCCTCAGATACCGTTTCGCTTCCTGTACCAAACTCGCTACCGGGCTGGCCAATTGTCGCATCGGATTTAGGGGTCTCAGCAAAGACTGCCACTGCTTCACCCTGGCTGCCTTGTGATAACAGCTCCCAGTCTTCTTTAGACAGAAGACAGTCCACTCCTTCGGCGAGCTTATTGGTCAGTGCACAAATAATCCGCACCTTTTGCGGCTCTAACAGTAACGCGGACGACCTCAGACCGATGGGGAGACTTACTAATTTTGCTTCGATTGTGTTTCCGAAGGCTGCCACTAACCTAATGTTGCCCGTTGTTTCACGATACGCGTTCGGCACGAGGTCCTCCCTCACAACGGTGACCTCGCTGCCGGTATCCAGTATGGCCACGGTGGGTACGCCAGCGCAGTCCAGCTGCACTTGTTGCAGCCTGGACTTCCGTATTTCCTCTCGCTGAGGCACCTTGATTTCTGCGACCAAAACGTTCACCGAGTGACTCGCCGGGGCGTCCCTGACAGTCCCTGGGTCTGCTATTGTCACCGCGTTTGCCCGGGCGTCTCTACGGTTATCGTCTTTCTTTTGAATAACTCGCGGGCAGTCTTTAGCGAGATGACCTGCAGCTCGACATACGTAGCATGTGGGCTGCCGTTTCCCGTCGTGTGCAGCCCGTGATGGGGCCAGCGACGCGCTGCGTGGGCCAGCCTGTTCTTTGCTTGCTGGCTGTGCGCTCGCCTGTCTCACTCCGCGGTTCTTTCCTTTCGCCTGCTCGAAAGTTTGCATCGCCCGCGCAACCTCATCTGGCCTAAGCCATTTCTCGCCCTCGCGTAAGCGAATGTGCTCAAGGCCTTCCGCACTAAGGCTCGCCTTCATTCGGTCAGCTACTATGAGCGAAACCACTTCCTCCTTGGAGCTCGCTTGTCTTGAACGGAGGTAATACTCGAAATAGGTTTTTACCCGTGATGCGAACTGTGCCCATGTTTCATCCTTCCGTTTAGACGCTCCTTCGAACCTCTCTAAATACTCGGGCGGGCTTAGCTGAAGCTCACTCAAGACCGCCGCCTTCACCGCCTCGTAATCACGGCACGCTTCGTCTCCCAGTCCACGCAACAAGTACCTCACCCGCTCCGTTAGAGTCGGAATAATCAAGTGCACCCTACTGGAATCGGGGACGTTGTAAGTCGCAAACATCCGTTCGACTTCATCAAACCACATAGGTACATCTGAGTCGGCTGGCAGCCTTAGTCCCTTAAGGACTTTAGCACACTGAGTGGTCGGGTCCAGGCCTGTCTGCCGCTGCCCGCTCCCATCCGAGACAGGTGGGGACTGCCTGGCAACCCCAAACTCCAGTTCAGCCCTCCTCATCGCTATGCGCTCCTCTGCCTCCAGTTTGAGTCTTTGCAGCTCAAAATCTAGCTCTAGGCGCCGCAAAGCATAAGAATCCGGTTCTATATCAGCAGCTACCCCGGGGAGCTCACCGTCTGTCTCGACTTGAGCTGTCCCTCCCGGGGGCGCTCTGCTTTCACCTAGGTTAGATGTTTCATCTGTGGATGTTTTCGGTGTCGTGCCGCTCTCCTCTGTCTCACTGTCCGCCGTGCTCGCCATCATGCCCCGCGTCCTAACCATACACCCCTTTAAATTCGAGCCGAGAGTCCCCTAGCGAATCGTAAGAAATCCCGCTCACCAGTGTTGCGTCGACGCTCGCTCCCGTCGGTGCGCTCTGCTGCTCCCTGCCGTGAAGCCACTCCCTGCAGGCCGCTTGGGACGACTGTACCCCGAAGGTCCCTGGGTCCCAGTGCCTCTGAAGCTCCGCTGTCACGCAGTTCCGTTGTCGCTGACGGTCCGTCGAGTGCTGTCTTCCGGTGTTCAGGACCCGACACCTCTGGGTCTTCGCTCGAGCCGGATGCGATGGCTGCCAATCCTGTCGGCTGCGCCAGTTGAGGTTCTTTTCTTCCTCGCTTGCTGTTGCGTAGCGAGGTCAGGCCGTCTCGTTGTCGCTACGGCCCGGAATTCTGATTGGCAGTTGAGCGAAGGAGGATGACGATTTTTGTCTTTGGACGAACAAACAAAACTTTATACAGGTGAGATTAGAGTAACATGGATGATACAGTTTAGACAGAACAGGACAAAGGGAGATCAACAACAGAGTGGAGCCGCCAGAGCTCTCCCTGTCCAAAGCTCCTGGCGAGAACCCCTAGCTTCCCGCCAACATCGTCTCTTAACCCCTCAGCTCATCGCTGATTGGGTCGTAGAAGTCGCCAATAGCTGGGCATTTAGGCGGTCCCACCGTGCTTCCAGCGAGACCCACGTGACCCACAAAAGCAAGCACAAAACAAGAAAAGCAAGCGCAGTCGTACACAGCACCTTCCGGACTGCGCTGACAATTCGAGGCAGGCACATCAGCACACGCACACGCACAGAACTGTCATTTGTCCCCTTTTTCTGGAAACGGCGTCGGCCAGCAGAGACATAACGAATGGCCAATAGATGGGTCGTCCCGTCGCCAGCGTTGCCTGCAAGTTCGGGGCCGTGTCGTAATCGAGGTGCTCATCTCTCTTCGCCGCTCGTGCTCCCGGCTTCCCGCGCGTCGCCCAGAAGCGGCGCCGCTCGCTCCCACGGTGAATACGCGGGGTCGGCACCGCCGCCCGCGCAAAGAACAGAAAGGGAGCGTTTCCCGGAACGCGCTGCGGGGGAAAGGGTCGTTTATGGGACGACACATGCCGCCGCGCTATCACCCAGTAACGAGTACCAGGCCAGCACCTTGGCGCGGGCACTTGTCGGCGTCTCCGTGTCGGCAAACAGCTCGCCGGCCGGCGGGAACACCTGTCTCTTGAGCTCAGCGGCTCTACACTCTGCCTTTGAGTTAAAATTAAATCCATACTGCGACGAAATGAGCAAAGAGGGTTGCAGAGGAGAAGAAAGCAACTGACTATGCTTTCGGATCCAGCCCGTGTGTATAGGCCTGTTCGAGTTGAAAAAGCGAAATTACCGCACACTGCATACAACTCGACGAGAGTCTCAACAACATTGTCTTTTTCTGTCTGGCTTTTAGAAACAGTTTTCTTAATATCTGCCTGACTAGCTCAACATTGTGTAGATTACTAAGAACCCTCGCTGGGATTGCGCCGAGCCCTCTAGGATCTGTTATTGGCCAGTCGTGTGTTTTCAGTTCTTGAGCACCTATGCGACTCGATACAAAGGATACCGTTTTGAAAATGTAAACAGACATGCATATACATGACGGACTCCAACAGTCAACGAAAGCAAGGAGCATAGAGAATGTTATTCGGGTGTTCATCAATGGGAGATTCATATCCAACATTCTCAGGAAACAATTTTGAATATTGCAAACATGTAAGGTACTGTTACAGAAATATTGAAGGTAATCGTTCATTCTTCTGATATTTAGCAACATCCTTCTTTTAAAGTTGTTCCATTGATCGAGCCGAGCAGTTAAGACTGCCAAAGAAACCCAATGGGGAACGCTTTTGATTATAGCAAACACTTTAATCGAAATAAGTACGAGACTGGTGTCAGATTATTTGCAGATATATTGAATGTTATAGCAAAATCTTACATTATATAAAAAAAACGGTTCATGAATTATATGCAGCTCAAAAAATGTCTTTGTTCAGAATTGTTGCATATGATTAGGGTAATTATTTAAAGATCATTCGTCAGAAAGCACAAGGAAAAACAACCCCATGCCGCCGGTGGGATACAAACCCTCGGTGGTTGTGGGTTCGTATCTCACTGGCAGCATAGTGTTGCCCGTCACTGCATGGAGGCTTATAACCTGGAACCAGTCGAGGTGAAGCTTGTCCCTTCTCAGCGACCATCGCTCATCGGGAACAGCAACCTGCACCTTGCGCTCTAACAGTGGGCAAATACATTAATCGAAACACTGCACATGGCGTATATTGAAAGGCTTTCCTTAGAGTCCATGGACGGTATGACTTGCGTACTAAATTTCATATTGATTGGTGCAAAACCGAGAACTTGGTTGCGGGACCAGCTCTTTGCGGTCCGATCAGGACGATTGTCGAACTTGATCATCGGGCACCTATACAGCTGAACAATCCGGCGCGATCTTTGCTCTGCTAGACACAAGGATTAGCTGCTGCAACGGACGTGTAATATATACTAATTCTCGCAGTCTTTTGATTGAAATCGATAATATTTTGGAAGTACGTGATGCAGTATTAGTCACCTGGACCGCAAGGAACATAGGTGTAAAAGGGAGGGAACCTATTTAACGTTCTGCTGGTCGGAACACAAGCTAGTCAACAAGAAAATTATTGAGTCCTTGAAACGAAACTATACATACTAAAATAAAAGCAGATATTTCAGCAAGATAAAAAGCACTCATAAAATTGTGCTTCGTATAAATGCCGCTGTCACTGGCACACTCAAAAAAGACAATCTGCACGATAAAATGGTAGGTCCAACGAAGGAAGAGTTATGAGCACTGACGCAATTTTTATGAACTGATCCTAACAAAAGTAAGGATTGGACACACACGTTTGCCGTACAGATGTGTCTCGCTTATCTCGCTTCTTCTACAGAAGCGAGATAAGCTCCAGTAACGCATGTTACCGTACTGGTTTTGAATTCTAATCTTTAAACAAGGCGCAACATGAGCGTCACACAAAAGAGATACACTTTACCTCTGCTCATACGCCTGTGCGCTTGTGTTCGCGTCTTCGCTTTTGTCTATTGTCCATGTAGCGTTGTTTCAAATATCAGCGGATCAGCACACCTGCTATACGTGCGGGGAAATTCTCTCAGACTTAACGACATTAGTCGAAGTTTCATTTTGTCGACCACAACGGTGCATTCACTTATAAGAGTTTCACAAAAAGCCCATCATATTTCTTTTTGCACTAGAGCACTCGTAATTGCCATTATTGTTGCACTCGTAAACGAGCACTCGTAACTGTCATGAAACTGCCGCTGAAGACTGGTTTGAGGACAAAACCGACCGCTATTGGCGCCACCACCTATTAGAGAGATCTGAACCTGTACACTGCGCCACTTGCGTATGGTGTGGTTATACAAGAAAAACTTCATTCTGTGCGGTTGCTCTTATTTTGTCCTTTTAATGTTGCGGGCTATACTAGAGCGAAAGTCAGAACATCGCGCTTGTTGATGGTAGCACGGCATTACTGCTCTCAACCTCCTCAAACGAAGCGCACTCGATTTTGCTCTTGACGCTTGCGCAGGATAAGTTGCTTTCATTTGTTCATCTTTTAGCTTCATACACGGCACAGTTCGGCGCCCGTAAATTATGACGCACTACAGGGAGGGGGCCGCCAACTCTCCCGCTCCCAGTCTGATAGCGTGGTGTTGAATTGCGACATGTTTAATTACGTAATACAGTAGTGTTTCGCGTTATTCTTTATAAGAGTAATTTAAATTATATTCTCAGCTTGCTTGTCAATGTCATTGGTGGTGTAAATACAAAAAAAATAAAAAACAAACACCTTGTACTGTAACAATAATTTATTAAACTGTGCTAACCATATTTATCGAAGAACAAAAGGCATAGCACAAAAAGAACGGTCAACATAGTAGTAGTTAGTGCCGACATGATAACTAGAGCTAAAAAGACGCGGACACAAAAACATGGCACAGGACAAATGCTGTGTGTTTGCTGTAAGTAAACGGCGTGAAAAACAGGACAGGAAGAGAAAAAGCGGCAGACACAGTGCTAAACTTACAACTCAGTGTATTTCATGCGATATCGCAATAAATACAGAAGGCATACAAACAAGCAAAAGCAACATCTATGCAATGGGGTCATACTTACTGGTCCGTATCTAAAACACTTATGTATTTCTTCGAAAGGCGAAGCGAAAGCACGCCCAAGCGCCATTCTCCTCTGTTTTGCTGATAACGATATCTTCGAATTGTTTTTCATTGACTGGCTTTCATTGACTTGCGTATGTGCGAGGCAGTTAAACTGCGGAATGCATTAGCTTTCTGTCTCACGCTTGGCTAATATAATTCTACTGCCAATTCTGACCTCATTTGCGTGCTCTCTTCATTTCATTCAAGACAACGCCAGTCTGAATGATGAGGTGGCCTACATGACACGAATTTTGTAGATGACTCTCATCTTGCATTCAAAAAATTTTGTCACGTCCTTCGTACCACACTCTTCCTATCTTCGCTGGTTGCTGCTGACTTTTTTGCACAACTTGCCGAATTTTTTTGGTGCATAAAAAACAGGACGCACACCGCCTCGTCCCACAGCCCCCTGCAGACAATGGTAAACGCCATGAACGTAGGGGATTGCTGCAGTCTTGGCCTAACTTCTTTCGCAATGTTTGGAGCCGGCTGGTCGACTATCGCCCTCTAAGGGCACGAGCTTTTGAGCACGGTACCTAGCAGAACTCAACTGGCTTATTCTAGCAACAGTCGTCATCAGTACTTAAGGTGGACGACCCGTTTCTGGTCGCCATTGCCCAAGAGGTGACAAATTTTATCAGACGCAAGTGTCTGAAGGGAGTGAGCGCTTTTTCAATTGAACTTAAGGACATGTATTACTCCTTGCCACACGATGTCCTGTGTCTCCACGATGTCCACACGATGTCCTGTTTCAGAGAATCCACTGAAGAAAAAGGAGCCATCTGCTTTCAAAAGTCCTCTCGCGTGAACACTGGAAGCATTCTTGATTTGCTGTACTTTTATTTGTGCTCTACATTGTTTGAGTTTGAAGGAGAGCTCTACGTCCAGCATCAAGGTTTCTGAATAGGATCCTGCATTGCGCAATTTCTAAGTGACATTATGCTAGCTTGCGCTGATCAAAGATTTACCGAGGCCAATGAGCGCGTTTTTGGTTCGGATATGACTACCTGATCACCTTCGTGAATTCAGAGAGTGGCTTCCCAAGGAATGTTGACCACCTTCACAGCCTGTTTTCAGGCAGGCGTCTTCCATGATATTGAAGTCACCGCGAGAACTTCTGTCGGGAATAAACTCCAGATTCTGGACGCAATGCACTGCCTGGAACACGGGCACTGTGCTGGAACTATTCTCGCGATAACAGAAGACCTTTCTGTCGTATTCTTCTGCGCACTTCAAAGTTGTAAAGCTTTGAGTAGCCATGAGTGCTTTATGGAATGCCCGCAGCTTCGAGAGTGTGGAGACGCAAGCCCAGTGGCTATGTTCAGCTGGTTGTCCGAAGAGCATCTTCAACAGCATCACCATCACCAGCCCGGCTACGCTGATAATGTTGCAGGACAAAGGCTTCTCCCATATCTCTCCAATTAACCCTGTCTCATGCCTGCTGCGCCCACCCTACCGCCGCAAACTTGTTAATCTCATCTGCTCATCTAACCTTCTGCCGCCCCCGGCTACGCTTCCCTTCCCGTGTAATCCAGTATGTTACCCTTAAGGACCAGCGCTTACCTTGCCTTCGCATTACATGGCCTGCCCAAACCCTTTTCTTCCTCTTAGTTTCGACTAGGATGTCCTTAACTCGTGTGTGATCCCGGACCCACTCTGCCCTCTTCCGGTCTAACTTTACGCCTCTCACTTTTATTTCCATAGCTCGCTCAGTTGTCTTCATCTTAAGTTCAACCCTTTTCGTTAAACTCCATCTTTCTGCTCCATATCTCAGTACCGGCAAGATACAACTGTTAATACTCTTCTCTTGAGGGATATTGGTAAACTGCTATTCTTTATCTGAGAGAACATGCCAAACGCGCTCCACCCCATTCTTGTTCTTCTTGTTAATTCACTCTCGTGATCCGGATCTGCGGTCACTAGCCTAGGGTCCCTACCACTTCCGACACGTCTCTTTTGTAAACTACCGTTTCCTTAGGAAACTGTTGAACATTACTTTAGTTTTCTGGATATTAATTTTTAGTGCCACAGTACTCCTATGTCTGCCAAACTCGTTGATCATGCTCTGCAGTTCATCTTCTGAGTGACTTCTGCGGGAATCAGATTACTAACGTATTCTGTATTAACTCTTGTCCCCAACTGTTCCTAGTTGAAGCCTCTGAATACCTCTTGTAAATACGTGGTGAACAGCTTTGGCGAGATCGTGTCTCCCTGCCTTAAACGCTTTGTTATTGAAATTTTATTCCACCCGCGATAGATATGTAAGCAGTTTTGCATAAGCCTTTTCCGCATTCTGATTCAGCAATGCCTACATGACTGCTGAATTTTCGACAGTTTAAATGCTTTCTCCTCATCAATAAAGGATATATATTAATGGGTTGGTTATATTGTGCGCATTTCTCCATCACCTGATTTATAGTGTTAATATTATCTATTGTGGAATATCCTTTACGAAAGCGTGCCTGATCATTTGGTTGATTAAACGCTAGGGTCCCCCTGACTCTATTACCGATTACCTTAGTAAATACTTTATAGGCAACGGACATTAATCTGTTCGGTCTGTATAATCTCCCTCAATTCCTTGGCGTCTCCTTTCTTAAGAATTAAGATAATGTTAGCGTTCTTCTAAGCTTCAGGTAGCCTCGAGCTGATAAGGAATTGCGTATACAGGGTGTCTAATTTTTCTAGCACAATCTCCCCTCCGTCCTTCAACAGATCTGCTGTTACCTGATCCTCACCAGCTGCTTTCCCAGTTTGCATTACTTCTAAGGCATTCTTCACTTCCTAGTTCGTTACTGGTGGGATGTACTATTCCTGGGCATTGCGGGAAGACGCACGCTCTGTCCTGTACGCTCTGTTCATGACAAAACGGGATACCAACTATACTAAGCATCTATTCTTTTACTGAAGTGCACAAAATAAAGTAGCGCCTTTGGTATATACGCATATTAACATAGTTATTACAAGTGACTGAATTCGTCGAGGTCTCGGTGCGCCAGATTTGCTAAGGCATTACTTACGGCAATGAACTCTGAATCCCTAAGAGCGCTATAAAATTGCCACTATGGTCTAATGCTGTGTGGGAAAGATTTTTTGGTTCAGCATAACTGAGTCCTCTCTGGAGGAGATGGTCAAGGAAGAGGCTTTACAAAGAGACTGCAGATTGGTCACAAAGCGACGCAGCCTATTCACCACTATACTAAATTTACAGTGTCATTGGTTTTGTGCCTGTGGAAACGTCTCTTTCCGGTCACGTCGCATGCAATATTTAGCATGAAACGCGTATTGCACCTGGAAGGCTGCTACGTTAATAAGGTGGAAGCGTGGTACCACCTAGCGGGTCTTAGCTGCAACCGCCAATTGACGTATGCTGGCGCACGTATCCGCATTTGGCGTAATCACCTAAATGGACTGACATTTTGTTTTTTTGTGGAAGTGTGCGACTTGTATTATAGACCTTCGTTGTGCAATGGCAATAAATACCATATTCTCCAAAACCAAGTTTTTGCCTCATTTGGAACGTTCAAAATAAGCCATTAAGGTGACCTCCTATTTATATTGCGTATACACTGTGTTCATGTCCATGTTTTTAAGGACTTGTTACATAATTTTCAATCAGTGTGCGCACCGCAGAAGCAATAAAAAAATCGCGTCATCACTATAAACAAGCGGACAGATTATCTCACTGATCATGTGTAATTTACTTTGTTAATGATGGATATAATCAGTCCACCATCAATCTATAACTGTGCCAAGAGTTGAGCTCCTTTTATAACTTCGCTAAATCCGCTGAAACACCGTGAGGTGCGCGCACAACACAACAGACGTCAAAACGTCTGTTGAAATACTCTCGCTTAGTGCATTAACTAACACTTAGCGTCTAAACATGGCATTAAATAGATACAGAACATGAACACCTTATCGCATAGCTAATCACACCCTGGTCAAAAACACACAAAATAAAATTATTCCTCGTCACAAGGAATTTTTGTGGTAACTTCTGGCTTGGAACTTGTATGAGTAACCAATTTTATTATGTCACAGTTAAAACCGCATTGTGCAGAAACGCCGGTGTCCGCGGTACGTACAGTCGATAACCTGTTTTCATCAATCGATAAAAACCCCGGAGGTCGTAACCGCGAATGGACTTCGAATACATACCGGCGCGAACACAGAACCTTCTCTGGCCGCTACAGCCTACCCGTGGCTTTAAGCCACTCGGCCGTCGCTGCAGCCTTTCGTCAGCGACGCATTTCGTCAGCCACACACAGACACACATTTGTGGCGTGTAAGTGACACGTAAAACCCATCAATGAACTAAAAGTAATGGCATCTCCTCTCTCCGCCTCCTATGCCAGTTCTCTTTCTCTCGGCTCCTCCCGGGAGTCGATGGTGGAGGCACCTAGGCGGGGGGAACCTAACAGACGCTCCCAACGCTTGGGCTCCGGCGCACAGTTGACCGTGCATCCGAATCATTTCTCTGTTGAATTTCCTGCCTTTAATTCGGCCGCAGTGAGACCATGGCATTGGAGATTCAAAAATTAGTTACCTAAACAACTGTCCGGCCCATGTTGCCCTGCTTTGTTGGAACGTTTTGTAGTATGATCGCTTTTGACTGCGGTGCACACGGTGGAAGTGGCGTGCGCGATCTCGCTCGCGGCGCAGCAGTGAACATCCCCTGAGTGTTGCTTTTCTACCGGCGTCTTTTGGCCAATCTTGTTCAAAATTTAACTCCGCCAAGAGGGCGTGGAATGACATTCGACTAGACGTGCGGCATGGCCTTCATATGAATGGATGGCGGTGTAATGTTGCCATAATATATTCTTCTCTCAAAGCACGTTTGCTCATGCACTCCACTGCGCTTACGCGCCTATTCATCTCAATTTCAATTTTTTTTTAGCGCAGGAAACCTTAGCGGTTATTGCAGAGTTACTGTGCCTCAGACACCTCACGGGCTACCGTTAAAAGCATCCTAATGACCGTGGTCAATTTCGAATGAAGAGAATAGACACCACGGACACCGGACATATTTTTGGTACGCTGGAATGACGTCTCATAATTGTGCCCAGAACCGACTATCTCAGCTCTCTATGCTTAGCCTTGTGGAGAACATTTTCCTTGCCTTCCGCTGTCACCTCCTGAGCACTTGCCACTAGAACTGCATAGTACAACTGCTTCTGTTGACCAGATGGTAGTGGCAGCCCTCTTGTGAAATACTGCATGCTTTGGGATTCCCTTCATGGTGTCATACATTGCCTTCTCTGCCTTGAATTCAGATACACCTACAGGAAAAAGAACACGAGTATAAAAATTCTTAGCCATAATCACAGCCAAGAATATGGTATGTCAAGGCGTTTATTTGAAGCACAGGTCGGTTGGTCTTGGTTGACCGGCGACACGACGGGCACACTCACAGGCGTCGTTCGAAAAACCCAACTGCACTTCGTCTGCTTCTTCGTTGTCCCGCTTGAACTCGTCCGGTTCTTCGCGGCGCTGCGCCTGTCGGTCCCATTACAATTACTCTCCCTCCGAAAAAAGGAGCCATCCTGGCGACTTACGGAGAGGAGAGGATGGGCGGGTCATAGGAAGGCTTGAGGCGCTCAACGTGCACAGTTTCGCGCCCCCGGCGACGGTGGTCCGAAGAGGGAACGAGCGGCTCAACGATATAAGTCACCGGAGAAGTTTGGTGGACAACCCGGTAAGGTCCGTGAAAGCGAGACAGGAGTTTCGTGGCGAGGCCGGGAGTGGAGGAAGGCACCCAGAGCCAAACGAGGGCGCCAGATGGGTATGACGCTGGAGGGTCCGGGGAATCCCGACGGTGCTTCTGATCCCATTGTTGCTGTGTGGTGAAAGAGCGGGCAAGTTGCCGGCATTGTCCGATTGTCCTCGGTACGCCAGGGGTTCGTCGGGTTTCGGCGGGGTCGACGAACCGGGACCTGCGGCGGGGGTATAGACGGCGGTGGAGCATAAAAGGCCGGGCTGCTAGGGTAGGCGGCAGAGGTGGGCGAGCGCCGTGTACCGGTGACTGCTGCAGCATAGGTGAGCGGCGCTGCCACAGGAGGAGGTGGGGGACTGGATGGCAGAACTGCAGCGACCTGCTCCTGAATAGCACGACGGATAGTGGGCATGAGAGGTGGCACCTGGTCGTGCGGAGGGCAGACGGGGTCGGGAATGTGATGCAGCAGAGAAAGCTGGCGAGCGATCTCTTCGCGGATGAAGTCTTTAACCTGCTGCATGAACAGGGACTGCTCAGCAGGCGAGCCACCAAGGGCCAAGCCAGCAAGACCCCCCGCAGGCGCGCCGGACTGCCGCGTAGATGCGCGTTGCTTGCGGAGTTCGTCGAAGCGTTGGCACAGCTGGATGACGGTAGCGACGGAGGTGGGGTCTTCGCCAGCAGCATCTGGAAAGCGTCAGCGGCTATGCCTTTAAGTATGTGGTTGACTTTATCCCCTTCGGACATGGAGGGGTTGACACGCTTGCACAGGTCAACGATGTCCTCGATGGAGCTTGTGAACGTCTCGGAAGGGAGCTGAGATCGAGCACGAAGACGTTGCTCGGCGCGAAGCTTCCGGACGGCGGGGCGGCCGAAAACGTCGGCGAAGCTTGTTTTAAAGGACGACCAGGTGGGAAGGTCGGCCTCATGGTTGCGAAACCATAGATTGGCAACGTCCGTTAGATAGAATAGGACGTTGCTAAGTTTCACGGAATCGTCCCACCGATTGTAAGTGCTGATGCGCTCATAGGAGGCCAGCCAATCGTCGACGTCGTGGTCAGCGGTGCCACTGAATGGAGAAGGGTCACGCTGGCGCTGCACCCCGTGACAGAGTACGGTGGCAGGGATGGGCTGCGATGGTTCACTCGGACCTTCCGGCATGGTGGCGGAGACGAGGAGCGTTCCACTTCGAAGTTCCAGGATGAGGACCGGGACGGGAACCGAGGCACCTCCACCAAGTGTCAAGGCGTTTATTTGAAGCACAGGTCAGTTGGTCTTGGTTGACCGGCGACACGACGGGCACACTCACAGGCGTCGTTCGAAAAACCCAACTGCACTTCGTCCGCTTCTTCGCGGCGCTGCGCCTGTCGGTCCCATTACAGGTATTAATTGTATTTGTACACTTCACAGCGGCAGTATGCTTAAACGCCTGTTGAAGCAAGAAAGTAAGAAATCATTTCGTTTATTGCCAACGCGAGACATGGTTTCCGAGTTCCGCACTCTAACACGGTTTTGCGCAGAATAATTTTGATGCAGGATTAATTGTTTGGGTTGAGTAGCAGTAATCAAAAAAGGCTTCCACTTCGCGCGCAGCTACAACTCTGCATGACTCACTACAATATTTTTGTTTCGGTGATTGTAATCTTGTGTCAGCATCTGAAATAATGGCTTATAAGAGGACATTGTCTTCCATCGTGTAATTACTATGGATAACGCGCAGCACCATGGATTGCCGCAGTTAATCAATCGCTTTCGGTCAAAGCAGCGTGAAAACAGATCAAGCGCTGACAACTAGAACTTGAATTTACTCAGTCCTGTTTTAAGCAAACACACTGTTCGTTCAAGAAGTTGCTTGACGCGAAAAGTGAAAAACACGAGGAGAAAATGTCCGCAACTATGTTTAACGGAGCACCTCGCTTGTATCCTCAAGTACTATCCACCCAAATATGAAGCAATCGAGCAAAAGCTGCCGTTACTGTGCTAGGCACAGTAACGACCGATTTGGGTAAGAACCCTGCCAGAACAAATACGGTCAGCAAAGAGGGCAACATGAACGCTAGACCTGCACCGCGATCAGCATGAACGCCGGTGGTTTCAACAGCGAGAACCGCCCTTTGGTATCGAGTTCATGAGCGAAGGAGTCAGACTGCAACAAAACAAATACGTCCAGCGATACGCGCAACATGAAACCTAGACCCGCACCGCGAGCAGCGTAAGCGGCGGAGCTCAAACAACATGAAGTGTAAGTTTCGAGCCGAGCCCGCGAAGGTGTCTGACTACAACCGAACCAATACGCCACGTATTGCCCGCGACATCAAAGCTACGCCTGCTGAGCCTAGCAGAGCCAGCAACGTGAACAACGTGGTAAGACAACGAGAAGCACGACTTTCGTAGGCCGCGAGCGAACGAATCTATCTACAACCATGTTAAACGCCATTAACTGCGAGAAAAACTGCACTCGCTTGAGCTTCACACGAAATCCTCCTAAAAAAACTCATCTGACAACTGAAGAACAGCCACACACATCGCAAAGATGTGGATCCAGCGCTTTATCAACGTTTTTCCCGGGCGTTCCTATGCAGCCAAACCTTTCGGCGAGGCGCGTTGCTTTTTCCGGACGGAATGACGAAAAACCGTTCCCCACTGCTTCCTTCTTGTAAGCGCAACAGAAGCTCGGCGTCGACGCTGAGCGTAGACACCGTCAAAGCAAGCGAAATGCTTCCCAAAAAACTCGATCGCGCAAAAAGCAAACGATGCGCGACTTCGACCACTGACAATGGCGCCGGCGTCTGCTGCGTAGCTAAAAAGCGCGCGCTAACACGTGATCACGGCGCCTCGGCCAATGGGAGGCTCGGTTATCCGGAGGCGCACTAGGAGAGGAGGGAAGCCGGAAAGTTCAAAGCTTTTCGTTACTTTTTCTTCATTGAGGGACTTGAGTGGCGCATGCTCTAGTTTTCGTCTTTGAGCAAAGAGGGCGCCACGAGCTATCGCGCTACGAAATCGGAGCTCGCATGCTAGCGAATTGCCTTCTGTATGAATCCGTTCGTCGCCCGTGAATTTCTTGTAGTAATGTAACAGCAAATTTATTTGCTATTGTAGTTTCCCTTGTGATAGGTACAAAACTACAAGAAAATATCGCAGAAAAATACTACAATGCTGCAGATAAATACTGAGGTAGGACATAACAACAAACATTTCGTCGTATGCTAGGGCCCGATCCCGTCGCTTTTAACGCGACAACATTAAGGAAGCATTAAGATTGGTGTTGGCTCGTCACGAAAATCAGGATTATTCGAGAGGGTCGTGACGTCACAACCATATAACCTCGCGGGAGTAATTCAATTCCAAAAACCCGGGAAAATCGCACCGTACTACTGTCGTGATGTCACTACGCAATTTCCTATTGGAAGCCTCCGCGGGGGCTCAGCGGTCATGGTGCTCAGCTGCTGCGTCAATTGAAACCTTCTCGCCTTGTTCTTACCGTTTGAGGTGCCTTGTAGGCGTTTCGCTTGACTTCACCTCCATGGCTTATTTACTCCAGTGTTTGTGCGTGAACCTTCCAACTTCCTCCCATTTCTGTTCACTGGTAATGCTAAGCACCACAGCCCGATTACGCACTAAACAAGAATTGGTCCAAAACACGTCTTCAAAAAAATATACGGCAGGCGAGAGCCGCTGGAAATATTGGTACAGAGGCAATATTAAATTTTGACGTTCTGTCCAGCGTAAGACGGAAGCACAAGCAGAGGAGAAGGACTAGGTCAAGCATTGGCAAGCAGCTGCACTGCGCTAGGATATCATTGCATTCCAACTTGCTCAAATTTTCGATCTTCTTCACTCACCCTGAAGATTTATATCGCCTACATGATGTGTCCGTGCGGACTGCCTTTTCACAGCCACCGCACTGGAGACTCGTTAAAGCTGCGGACAAAGGGCAAAAAAACGAGTGCAACAAAATATGTACAGACTGCGCTTCAAAAACCGGTCATCATCAACTATTTTTCTCAAGGTTCGACTGCAGGACTTTCTGACTGTTCGTTGCAAAGTTTCCGTGAAAGAATATGTTCCTAGGGGCAACAGTGTGCCTGGGTCTTTCCAGTGCCAAAGATTGCCAGGTAATCCGTCTCATTCTTTTGACTCTCTTGCTTAGCGCCTCAAGGGGCGTGCTCTTAAGTAACTTGACTGCGAGATTTTTCTTTGTTTTCTGAAAGAAGTGAATCGTCTTGAAATTCTTTTCGTAGCTGCTGCGGCGTTTTTGCCAAAGCTACTCACACACGAGAGAACGAATGCCCAATCCTCCCATTCCTACACTCTCCTGTGTTAGTAAGAAGCTGCCCTTTCTAGCAAAGCCCTGGAAGACAAACGTGACCTGATCGTTCGGGCCATCCAAATAGCTAAGTGAAATGGGGCTCTGGACTAAAGGCTCCAGCTTTTGGGGACCTCCCACTAACTTTTGCTCGTAATAGCATCATTCTCTCTCGCTCTCTCTCTCTCTCTTACTATTCGCCCACGCGTACTTAGCTTCCTTCTGAATATTACAGAAATGTTAAACTTTAATCAGTGAGGGTGACCTCAAAACGAAGTTCTTAAAACACATTTGTTCCGCTGAAATAACTGTTCCAACACATGCACACAACAACTACGTCACTCATCGGTGGATTTTTGGGTGAGTTTGGTTGTTCATGGTGAGGATAGTCACAACGAAAAAAGGACAGCACAAACCACAACCGGACACACACAGCGCTCCTCATTTATTCAAAAGGTCGCAAATTCATGCCATAATAACTGCATGACAAAATCCAAGTCATGGTGGGGGAAAACATGCAACGTCACAAAGTAATATGAAAACCAGATATTTATACTATCTTTGGCAGCCACTCAATTTCTTACCTTGTCAAAAAAAAAGTTACGGGTGGCAGACACATTCTTCATAGTACTTTGCAATGCGGCAGACTTCTAGCTGCTATCTCCCTTTGCTGAGATTCGCCCTTGGCCACAGTATGACAATATGTGTAAATCGGCTGGCATTTTCCTTTAATGCGTGCACCACAGCGGACAGTTAGGTTCCCGGATAAGGCTATACCATATACTTTCTCTTTGTGCCCTTGTAGAGGCAAATGAACACATTTGCCCGTCTGTCCGACATAAAAGCGACCACATATAAGGAGTAAAGAATAGATGACTTGATTGTGGCACGCCATAAACCGGTTTTAGATTATAAATGTGCACTCAGAGCAGCACGGTGCGAGTGTACGAGCCCAGGACTCTTTGTCGTTAGGAGCGGAAAATGACACGGTTACCTCCTGTAGACTTCTAATTTTCTTGAGGTTGTGATAAAAAATGTGCAGATAAGTACAAGCGTTTTCTTTTTACTTTGGTCATGTGCGTTTGATTAAAGGCTGTGCGCATCCTAATACATTGCCATTTTTCGCTTTACTTTCACTGCTACTGCAGTCAAGATATGATGAGGGTAACAGGCTTTCGTAAGCATTACTATCTGCTCTTTAAAACTTGTTCCTACATAGTGCGCGCATGACTTATGCAAGCCACTGTATATCGACTGCTTTCCTATCGCTCATTAACAAGTTTAGAAATAGAAGACTGGTGCACTAAATGTGATTTAGTTGCTCTAGGCTCATACTTCCAGCAAATGGTTTGAAGAAGAAACTTGAGTCAAGGAACCTAATCGCACTATTACTTGGTTTCTCTTGAGTATGAGTTAGAGAGTCCAGATTCAAACTAAACATCTCGAAGGTATCTGGGACAACGTTTTTCGTAAGTCTCGATGCGGCTTTTCAGAACAGCCTCTAGTTCTCCACAGACTTGAACAGTTTGATGTTGCTTGAGTCGGGAATACATTTCGCTATAATTGCGCCAGCAATTTATTGTCCCGTGCCTAGCACCGCGCGGCCTCCGCGCTTAGTCGAAACGATAACGAACCGGCGGTTGGCTCGAGAGGCGCTCGGGCCAGACCTGGCTCTGGAATTAAAAGAGCCCACCTCATTCTTGTGTTCTCCCCTACGCCTACGTGCACGGTTCTCCTTGGGTCGTTACAATATCGCTAAGGATGGGTTCTAAGAATGAAACGATACATATACATTCCTTCTGAAGGGACAAACTGTTTTCCAAATTATAAAAAGTGGAACGTAAGTTTAAATACAATAGCGGCAAGAACCCGTTGATGGAAAGCATATAAAAACGTGAAATAGATAGCCTTAAGATGTGTTTCTCAGCAGAAACTCACAAGTGTGACTAGCACCTTCGGGTATTGTATCAGAAAAAGACTCGTGGCAAGAAGTGGTTGCGTTCGTCCAGCAAGTGAAACTCAAAATGCCGCTTGTAGACGGCTCTTCTCTAGTAAAAAAAAAAAAGATTATATTAGGTTATCTGTTTCCAGAGAACGCGTTTTTGGCAAGTATGCTTCCGCAATATCCGTAGATATTGTGACGGACTCGAATACAACGAACTGTGCAGTGGCACGGGCAGGAGGTCTCGCGCCAGGCCGTCCGCCATTAAGTCTTCGTGCGCTTTTAAGCACGCAAGACAAAACACTTGTAACATCGGCGGATTATGAGCACCTCAGATATTCTTGGAACAGGCACGTTTTTCGATCTCGGCAGCTTGAAGTATCTCTGACGAGGCTGCGGTGCCATATACCTCATCTAAATTTCTATTTACACAAGTCGGGTTTGGCGCTCTCTCCTCTTTGTGCATTTTGCTGTGAGCCTGAATCTATTGACCATTTCTTGTTCTATTGTCGCCGATACACCTCTTTGAGAAGAAGGTTGCTAGAAGAGCCCTTGCGGCCCCTTGGCCTTAGTGGCTGAACCCGAGTGTGGTGCCACCACATTCGGGTTCAGCCACAGATCTGTTTGTACCGCTGTTCTAAATTTCCTGCTAGAATCTCACCGACTGCCATGCTAAGGGTTACAAAATTTTATTTCCTCTCAATTATTACATTTTGGCTTTGTTATTCTGTTCCATATTATTATTATTATTATTATTATTATTATTATTATTATTATTATTATTATTATTATTATTATTATTATTATTATTATTATTATTATTATTATTATTATTAATTTAGAAGTCAAAACTTTCATCCCTTTTCTGTTCATGAGGAAGAATCCTCCGGTGTTTCTTTCCCTCGTGCTTTTCATTTTAATTACCTGAATACAGGTGAATAGTCACCCGATTCTTGGTCGATTCCCCAGTGTGGGTATGTGCCATCTTTTGATAGGCTAACAACAACATCAACAAGTCTTCATGCAACCATCAGTCATTTCGTCTCAGTCATCGGCTTACTGTCATGTAACAATATTAAGGACATGCATTACCGCATTCCCCACGTGGATCTGCTGACATGTGTTGAAAATTGTAATGACAATTTCGGGGCGCTTAGCTTTCAGAGCACGACGGGCGTGTCCATCTGCGCCTTCTTGGAGCTATTGTCCTTATACTTACGTTCAAAATTTTCTACTTGAGAAGGCAGCACATACCTTAAGAAACAAGTGATATGTATGAGTTCATCAATAGTCCCCAGCCTTGGTAACATATTTATAACTTCAGAGGACAGAATTAGATATAGCGACATGCATTACCGACTCAAGCATCGTCAAAGTGTTTAGGTTCGTGGACGACTTCCTAGTTGTGGAAGGCCCCACCGAGACTTCCTAAAAATAGATCTCAGATGCCTTAGACATGCTTCGTTTGAACCTACTCCATATAACTTTGACTAAAGAGAAACCAAGTAAATGATTCGATTAGGTTCCTTCACGTCAGAAATTATTCAAATCATCTCATATTTGCTGGAGGCAGAGCATGTGCAATTAAATCACATTTAGCGTACCAGTCTACACATTCTAAACTGGTTAAGAAAACGACAGCAAGCTTGTGCGCGCACAAAACCTGCAAGAAGCCATTCACGCTCTTACAAGGAGCAGGTTTTAAGGATCACTTAGAAAGGCTGTCGCAAGCCGGTTACCGAGACCATATCTTGATTTCAGTAGCAGATTAACTAATGCGAAAAAAGGTAACCAACCATTTGTCTGCTGAGAACCTTTATGACAGCCATTCCTTGACGGAAAATAGTGCTTTTCTTACGTTGCGATTCTTCCTCACGGCCACCAAAAATGCAACAGTTCATTGATATTTTGTTTAAGCCTACGGTGGTAGCGGCGGTCGGAGCTCCTGCCGGGATATAGGGGGCCTTATTTTCACGCTTAAAATTTGAGCACGGGGAAGGGGAGTGGCGCAGCCAACTCGTGGATTTTATGCGTGAAAGCAACGCCACGCCCTTT
The DNA here is from genome assembly GCA_030143305.2 of Amblyomma americanum. Classification (NCBI taxonomy): domain Eukaryota; kingdom Metazoa; phylum Arthropoda; class Arachnida; order Ixodida; family Ixodidae; genus Amblyomma; species Amblyomma americanum. The sequence goes on along the minus strand of JARKHS020011639.1, from coordinate 31,541 downwards.
AGCTGGACAAAAAGCAACGACAATGTGCAGGCGCGTACTCACCGTTGCGTCCATTTTCTCAGTTGTTTCCATGAGCGTACGACGGGCGACCGACGACCGAACGAGAAAAAAACTTAGTGTGCCAAAATTCTTCGCGGTGCTCGGCGAGGAGTTTTTTATGTGTTGGGCTAAATCGAAGGGACAATGCATAATTAACACACAAAATGTTACTAATTGTTCCTGAACTGTTCCGAAAAATCTGTTCTTTGTTGCCACCGTACATTTCGCGCTGTGCATAGAAGAGCTTGTAGCACGGACAAATTAGCCTAAACCATTGTTTTGATCGTCCAATGGAACAGTAGACAGCTGCCGTTGCTCGATAATTCACAACAGGCTTGGAGTTAAGACACCATGTGGTGAAGCTAAACATGGTTTACGCAAAAAGCGTACAGGCGCTAAAAGACGAAGACAAGCACACTCAAGACAGGACAGCCTTATGCTCTATTTTAGATCGGGTACGGAGGCAATCAGAGTTTACAGTGTGCGATAGCATAGGCACTTCTCAGAACCCTTGGTGGAATGCAGAATGTTCAAAGGATTACAGGCGGCGCAAGGCAGCCTGGAAGAAACTTATCCATAATCAATGTCCCCGGAATTGGATCGATTATAAGTTTCTTGCAGCTACCTTCAAGCACACAGTCGCTAGGGCAAAAGAAAAATATGATGAAGAGAATTATGACCATCTATCAAAATTCAATAACAGACAAGCCTTGTTTCGTTTTCTGAGGTCAAGGAACAGGCTGCCACCGCCTAACAACATTCCCTCTAATGTGCTGACTCCAGTAGAGCTTGCCAGGTCATTAGAAGAAATTGGCAAAGGCTTGGAACACCGTTTTTCGGCTGCCGCCCACAACTGCTTGGGAATCACTATGATGATTTCCTTAATGTCTCAGTTTCTGAGCTCTCCCAGGTGATAAATCGGTTACCTTCTGCAGCTCCTGGTCCTGACCGTGTCACCTCTGCGATGATTAAAATACTGTTCGACGAATCCCCCAATGCTATATTGGAGCTGGTAAATTACTCTATTAGAACCCCATGGATCCCGGATGTATGGCGTGTTTCCAAAATTATCCCGGTGCTTAAAAAGCCAGGCGAAGGGTTGGTCTTAGACAACATTCGACCAATTTCATTGACATCGAATCTGGTGAAATTGGTTGAACGCGTGCTGTATGGACGAATCATGCCCATTATTACTGAAAAGGGACTACTTAACCCCTGTCAGATTGGTTTCAAGCCTGGGTGCTTTATATGGTGTGCGCATACTGACCTCGAAAGCCGTGTCCGACTAGCGCGCCGGCGTCGACAGTATGCTGCGCTGGTAACTCTAGACATCTCGAAAGCATATGACAGTGTCGAACATGGGCCTCTGATGTACAGACTACGTGCTCTGGGCTTGCCAAGTTATTTTGTGGAATGGGTGTCAGCTTTCCTGGCTGACAGAGAATTTTATTGTTGTCAACGCGGAGTTTCTACAAGGAAATTTCATCAATCTAGAGGTGTGCCTCAAGGTGCAGTTCTCTCCCCTGTTCTATTCAACCTCTTACTCAGTTCGATTCCGACTTCCGCTGACGTGACTACGTACGTGTATGCAGACGATATAGCTTTCTTTGCTGCTGCGAGTGATTTACATTCTGTGTATATGGTTTTACAGTCATATTTAAATTCCCTTGACCGATGGTTATCTGAATTACACTTAAGTCTTAATGTAAACAAGTGCGCTTTGCTACCTTTTTCGGTTACTCAACAGGTACACATTTCATTGTCTTATCGTCATCATGTCATTCCTCAGGTATGTTCCCTAAAGTATCTCGGGGTAACTTATGACTACTCTCTCTCTTGGCGGTCACATACAGATCAGGTTGCTGCGAAAGGGATTCGGGCGGTAGGCCTTCTGCGAAGGATGAGTAGCCCTCGCTGCGGTATGCGCAGACATGCTCTTCTGCTGATTTACAAAATGTATATCCGGCCAATCTTGGAATTCGGTTGCGTTTTGTTTTCTGGAGCAGCGGCATACAAACTGCGCCCACTTCTGCTCTTAGAGCGAGAAGCTCTGCACCTGTGTTGGGGTCTCCCTAAATACTTGGCAAACAATGTTTTGTATCTGGAAGCGCGGGTGCCGTCTCTTACTGCAAGGTTTCGCCTTTTGACAGTACAAACGTTTTTAAAGTTTTGCGACTCGGAGCAGCATCAATCCGAGTTGATCTTCCTAGGGCAGCGAGCGGAGTTCTTGGGTGTCGGATGGTCTCGTCTTCAAACTCCTCAAATCTGTTTCGTTGAATCTTTGCTGGGCCCACTCAACGTGCGAATACCTGAAATTGTTCCGGTGCGGTCCATCCCCGCAACTGTGTCTATCATCTACGATGACATTTATCCATGTAATGCAAAATTACTGCCTTTCTCATGGTTAAATGGTATGCTGCAGGGTTATTTGTCGACCTTCAGCGCACATGTTGCAATTGCGACTGATGGCTCGGTGTGTGCAGATAAGGCAGGTGTAGGTATTTACTCCCAGTCCCTTGACTGGTCTTTTTATCTCCGTCTCCAAGATTTCCCTCCTATCTATCTGGCTGAGTTTCTAGCAGTGGTTCTCGCTCTGCGCAAGGTACCAATTTCTTTATCAGCAGTAATAATAATTACGGACTCGTTATCTTTGTGCACTTCCCTCTCGGCGTCCACTGAATCGCAGCTCTTTCGGATACTAAAATTCCTGATCCCTCCACACATCACATCAATTCGATTTCTTTGGGTTTCTGGGCACAGGGGTCTTCTATTAAATGAATCAGCTGATGCTTTAGCGAAGGCAGCCCTGAGTGGACCGATTGTTGACCCGCTTCCAACAACTGCTTACATCACGGCGGCACGCTTTCGACGGTACACTGTAATGAACGAATTGGGCGCATCAGCGCTTACTTCCTTGGACGACTTCCAGCACCTACTGTTCCCTTGGAGAAGCTCAGTCTGGCGATCGCGCATTCTTGAAGTTTCCTTCACGAGGCTTCGTTGCCGGGTGCCGCAACTAAATTTTTACCTCTACAGGCCTGGTCTGGCGATCTCCCTATTGTGTCCGTATTGTGCGGAGCCGGCAAAAAAAGAGCACTTTCTTCTTTTTTGCCGTCGCTACTCATCGATTAGGAGGCGACTATTAGAAGTTCCAATACAGAATCTCAGTTTGCGCATGTCTTCTGCCATTGTTCTGTCTCTTGGCGCTTCTATGCTTGGCCATATCAATGGGAATGTTTGCTCTGCCGTTCAAAATTATCTCCTAGAATCAAAACGTCTACCATCATGAGCTTTCGTCCTGCCCATCCCATTATCAGCTTCTGTATTTCTGTTTTTTACAACCACTTATAGTAATCCCTACCCCTTCTTTGCCTAAATTTTAGTTTGTATGACCCCCCTAACATCCTGCAACCGCCTCGGCTACGGAAACTGTGCGATCCAAATTTTGGTAGGTAATCCCATGCTTGCCACATGCAACTGGTCATTTAAATAGTCACCGCCTGGTTATGGCCAATCCCCCTTGTGGGTATGTGCCATTGTGTGAGGTCAACAACAACAACGACAGGCGTCAACTTCCAACTAAGTTTATTTATGGAAAAAAACCGCTTAATAACCACACCAGCAGGCAAAGATAGAAGAAAAAAAAACACGCAGTGACAGAGCATAGGAACACGTGCCAAAAGGATCAAGCAATGATTATAACTCTGATAATGACCCACTGAGAAACCTAATCTCTTCTTCTGAGAGAGAGACAGCTGGCTTGCTTATGCAGATATGCCCCTCTGATGATGTAATAAGCTTCTATGATTTCACGCTCTAATTTGTCTTTAGACCTTGCGGTGAATTTGGTGTTTTCAAAACCTGGACGACACTTGCAGCTTTTGCAGTGAGTGGCCATGTGGCTCCCATAACCATTTTTTATCGCAATCTTGTGCTGCCTCACTCTTTCATTATAGCATTGACCTGTCTGGCCAATATATTCCAGACCACAGCTAAGAGGCACAGCATACACAACGCCAGTAGTGCAAACAGTGGCGCGGATTTGGTGATTAGCTTTGCACTGCCTAACCATTCTTGCTTTGTTCAAAGTGCACACGCGCGACAGCTTGCAAGGAGCAGATAGAACCACATTGACCTTATACCTGCTGGCTACTTTCTTTAGATTGTGCGAAAGCCGATCAATATAGGGAATCACCACCGTCGGTTTATTTTCTTTGTCCTTGTCTTTCTGAGCCTGTTCAACTCTAGACGCCACCTTGCGCTTTTTTACAAAGTTCTCACTAATACTCGTGATGAGGTGTTTTGGGTACCCGGCTTGGTGAATGCGTTCAGTTTGCGCATCAAAGCTCAGTGCCATCTCATGCTGGAAATATTTTTCCAAGGCTGCATTCAGGCATGTCGCAACGATTCCTCGCTTGATTAGCTTGGAATGTGCACTACCGAAAGGGAGTAGCTCTTTGCACGATCTGGGGTTGTAGGACCAACAAATATGTCTGTCCTGCCTAAACACAAGTCTCAGGTCAAGAAACTGCAGGCTGTTATCGCGGGGAAGTTCTTGAGTGAAAAGAAGCCCCTTGGATTCCCTACTGAAAATGGTGACAATGTTTTCATAAATGGCGCTTGGTTTTGAACCTACGTGATCGGTTAGCACAATTAGGCAGTCATCCACATATCTGAACACCCTAACAACGTTAGAGGTCAATAAAAGCCGGTCACTGACACGTTTGTCAACACACGATAAATAAATGTCACTCAATACAGGCGCAAGGGAGACCCAATACAAACACCATCGCGCTGAACATAAAACTGATGGTTGAAAAAAACGGCAGTCGATGAAAGGTAAAATTCTAAAGGTGTTAAGAAATCATCACAACTAATTCCTGTTTTGTCCTGAAATGGTAGTTCGCCAATGCATGCAATCTTGTCTTTGATGGAAATCAACATTTCGGTATGCGGGATGGAATAATACAGGTCATTGACATCAATCGAAAATGCCCACTGTGCTCCTGGCATTCAATTCTAAGTTCTTGAACAACCTCATTAGAGCTGCGGACAAGAAAAGGGTCATCTAGAGGTAGGGACTTTAAATGGCACTGGAGAAAGCGGCCAACGCACAGCTGCCAGGACCCTTTTTCCGAAACAATCGTGCGCAGGGGGCATCCAGGCTTGTGAGACTTGCCCGTAAAGAAAACATCCAGGAACTCTCTGTCTGCGCTCTTCACCATTTTCTTGAGCGGTTCCAAATTCATGTCAGTAAGCAGCTTTACAGCGGTTTTCTTGACCGTGCCAGGATTGAACTTCACTGCGACAAAGTTCTTCTGCAGAGCTTCAGCTGCTTTCTCTTTCAATATCTTCTCGGGAAGGACAATGAAGCCACCTTCCTTGTCGCTTTGAAGTATCTCAAGATTGTTTTCTCTCAAGTAGCCCTTGATCTTCTTAAAAGGAGGATAAGAAGGGCGGCTACGGCTCACGTGCTGCATCAGGCAATCCAGTGCATCCGAAGCCGCTCGGTCCTCATCCTTGTCTCTGGCTCTTTTTGCCACCTTCCTAGTCAGGGCAAGAAGCTCAGGTTTCTTCAACATAAGCTCAAAGCTGAATTTAGGGCCTTTCTCGAGCGTTGAATTCACACGGGGTTCGAGAACCACATCACCAAGCACTCTGACGTCAGCCGAAGACTGTTGCACGTCCTTCACATTGGGGAAGCTTGCTCTAATCCTGTGCCATATAAATTCCGTTGTCTCTGCCGCCAGCCGCTTGTAGTCTTGGATGGTCCTCTGCACTTGTGTTCCATGGTCCAACAGGACGCGCAACCAGTCATTGAACGACCTGTTTTGACGCCACGCTTCAGACTTCAGGATCTTGCAAATCCTTCTAGTATGGCCCCACGATGGTTGAACAACACCAAAGATGGCTTGAACCTCAGGAGGCACCAGTCTAAGCTTTAAGTAGTAGGTTATCATGCGGGAACGGCATGTCGCTGCAGCGATGAGGTTCACGCAAGTAGAAATTGCAGTGTGGTTATTGAAGGAAGACCGGACAGTGCTCAATGGAGAAGAAATATGTTGCAGCAAGACTTTAACCATGTCAAGCTACAAACCAAGCGTAAAGGCAGCGACGCAGCAGCTTGTTGAGCGATCAACGCCAGTGGTATGCTTCCTTTGCGGCGCTTGATGATAGCGACCAGACACAGTCCATATCGCTTGCGCTCGCGTAATCGCACAGCCAACGCCTGCATTGCAGCCCTGTTAATTTTTAAGCAGCAACTCACCTGGCTAAATTAGCTGTTTATTTGTAGGGCGGAACGCTTCCGAGCACTGCAGTCGTGGCGCGAGAAAAAAAGCCGACACGTATAGATTAAAAGTTTAAAATTGTTCAGTGGGACGTTTCGTGGACCATTCTACAACTTTATCATTGAACTTTATCGCTTACCTTCGTTGCTTTCTATGTTGGTTAATTAATCTTGACTAATTATTCAATTAAGCCCTATACAAAAATAGTGTGAGTTGCTCCACACAATAGCCAGCAACACTCATTTGGACTTGCCGTCTTAGAGTGCCGCGGCTTATTTTTAAACAATGAATAATCTTAGCTGGGACACCCTGTAGATATCTTCCAGCACTTTCACATAAGGCTCTTCTACACTGTAACTGCGTATTGCCTGCATGATTGCTGATGTTTCGACTGAGTCAAATGCTTTCTAGTAACCTATGAAGGCTATATACAGCGGTTGTTTATATTCTGCGCATTTCCCTATCACCGTACTATGAGCATGAATATGCTTCATTATCGGTACCCTTTACAAAAGCCTGGTGGGTCACTTCGTTGATTGCAGTCTAAAGTTGTCCCTCTTCTCTTATCTTCGTAAATACCTTGCAGGCAATGTACAGAAGGCCGACAATGTCTGGTTTTTCAAGTCCCTGAGGTACCTTTCGATGTGGATTAAAATTATGTAAGCGTTCTTCTAAGCTTACGGAAAGCTAGAGATCATAAGGCATCGCGTTAACAGGGTGACTATAGTTAGTCTAGCGCAACCTCCCCACTGCCCTTCAGATCTGCGATTACCCGATGCTCACCAGCAATTTCCCTTTTTTGCATTGCTCCTAAGGCTTTCTTTGCTTCTTCTATTGTTACTGGCGGGATTACCAATCCCTCCGCAGTACCCTCTCTCTCATTAACGTCCTGATTAAATTGGCTACTGTATATGTTTATCCAGAACTCTTCGGCTACTTTAACTATTATCTCCATATTACTAATGGTATTACCCTCTTTGTCTCTTAAGTTATGCACCTGACTTCTGCCTATGGGTAGTTTTGGGTAGTTTCCCGTTCACCTCTTTTAGGCTACCTCCGTTCTTCAGAGCATGTTCATCCTTTCTAGACTAAAGTTCGTTACCTCGGTTGTCTTGCGGTTATTGATTAGCTTCGATAACTCTGCCATTTCTGTTCAGTCTGTGGGGTTGAAGGCTTTCGAGCTTTGGCGTTTGTTAATCACACCTTTCGACTCCTGAGATAGCTGGCAGGTATACAATCGAACCAACCCACCGCCTACTTCTACTGCGCACTCGTAATGATAGCTGCGAGATTATTGTTCATTCTTTGAACGTAAAGGTCGTCGTCCTCGTTTAAAACCCAATATCTGTTCTGCAGCGAAATCCTGAATTCCTCTACTTTCCATCTTATCGAGAACTCTTTAATGGACTTCTTCACTAGTTTTTTTTTTTTTCAATTCGCTCTTCAAGCCTGAGCTGGTTCGATATCCTTTCATCCTATTGTCGCTACATAGTACCTTTCCGAGGACCGCCGGGGACCTCGAGACACAACAGCGACACACAGCACTAGCCCTGCGCGTGTTTGAGCTCATGTACTCTAACCGCCCTCCAGTCATCCAGTTTAAGACGCTGTAAAACATTCTCTAATGAAAGGTATAACGACCGTCCTGTGTACTAATGATCTGTAGTAGGGCGGCGATAAAATCGAACGGATAGCCGGCCGAGAACCAAATATGTTGAGAGTATTCTGAGTAATCGTGCTGGAAACCAACTTCGTTTTGCCTAGTGTTACTGCTGCCTCTAGTGGATGGATACAACACTCCGGTGCACCCGTGATGTAGTGTATGTACGCGTAAAAGTTTTGAAAAGAACATGTTACGACATGTATTTCTATAAATACGTTATAAGTACTGAGCAGATCTGTCTTACGTATGAGCGCAGAAATTTATCGGGTCCGTCCGTCGCGTTCATCAAAATACGGAGATGCAGGATGTCATCATTCTATTATTTCTGCCGCAGTACCAACTTGCCCCTGTCAAATTTTCTTCTGTAATGTTTCCCCATTTTAGATGTGGCTATATATAACATACGTGTTCGACCGTCAACAGTTGCCACTATCACTGAATAAATGCGCTACCGTTTAGCCGATTTATTTCTAATTGCGCTTGTATTCCATGCCTTCTTTAAGTAAATAGGAACAGTTTAATTCACTCCTTGTGGTTGCCTGCAGTATCATGCACATTTTGTCGAAAACAAATTAAGGCTGACTGTCGCAAGACATACGCATTTTGCAATGCAACACATATTAGAGTAATAGACGCGTTCGATATAAGCACGGTATCTGAAACCTTCATGCTCAGTCAGTTGAAAGAATACGCACAACAAAATTCTGGAGAAAACACGTTTTACTAGCTGCTGTTTTAAGCACACAACCCTACTAGCACTGTGGTGACAGAATACTGTGCACAGTTCCTGGACCTCTAATAGTACGAATAAAGATTCGACAGTCGGTTCATTAGTGCCTGAACCAAACCTTGTAATACAACGGCAGCTTCCTTGTACGTCATACAGGTTTGCTCATAATCTCCTCTTGCTATGCACAGGCACTGGTCTTTGCACAGCCTCTTCACCTCGGCTTCTGTTTGGTTACACTGTAAAAATAAAGAACACAACGGTAATAAGCAAGAAGAGAAGTGGCTTTTTGGAGTCAGCTTTTTCATGATGATGAAAAAGTAAGGTGACTGCGCTTCTCAGAACTTGAAGGCGATCACATAGAAGTTTTCGGTGAAATGTCAGTCTGCGAATACATTAGAACGGGCACGAATTCTCCCACCACAGCGAAAATATGTGAACGCCGTTTGCAAACCAAACCATCAAAAAGTACTTCCCCGCTAATTTTCCACACTAGAACATTTCTTTGTTTTTGTGGTTAATTTTAAAAGTTTATTTTAGACGACGCAACTGCAAGAGCTCAATACGAGATATCAATTATCCCTCGTATACAGTAGTGCCAGCTACTTCGGCTCCGCACCCAGTGGGGGGATTTGAACACAGAACGAGAGGAAAAAACAGAGGTTGATCCCGAATCGACCATGCTGCCGCGTTACTGGTTATATAGCATGAACATTTCGTATAAATACAGCGGAAGCAGTGAAAAGTTACATTATTGAATAGTACAAAAGACACATAATTGGAAAAACATCACTGGTTCTTTTATTGCCCGATATATCCTTTTCTGCGTATTGTTATCAAATTACGATGTGCCCAGGCATCTACCCTTGTCAAATAGTTAGAAGTTGAGCGCTCTATATGGCTTCATCAACAAGTGACCATGCCATACTTTTCCGCAAGTGGCGGGGAAAATGCGCCACGAAATTTTACGTCGTGCTGTGTTGAGCTCGTCTTTCGCAGACCTTTCCCATTGCGTCTTCGCAGGCTACAGCCATGCAAAACATAAAATTCTTGAAATATGTGCCTACAAGAGACGACCGACATAAAGCAGGAAAAAACAATATTTTCAGCTCTGCGAGAATCGAAAAACTAAAATTTGCCTGATTGAAAGTGACTGAGTTTTCTTGACTGGTCGACCAATCCAGATATCGCTCTCGGTTACAAACGTCAGCCATAATGTTTGTTTCCTGAAAATTCATTCTGCAAATTTAGTTCTCATACCAGTTTAAAGAAGCGTGCTTTATACATACTCAGCTAAAATCAAATCAAATCAAATCGTTTTATTTTCGCCAGATATTTACTGGTTGGATCACATGGGCTAAAAGGTTCTCGAGGCAGCTTGACGAGGCCCAGGTGACCATTACAAGATAGGGCGTGGTGAGCCTGAAAACACTACAATGTAGACACCTCGAAATAAACAAAGCAGAACAACGAAACCGTTGTGTTCACACGTGCGCTATAAAGCGCTCGAAAAGGAAGATATGTAGTATATAAAAAGACTGTAGCTCCAATAAATGAATCGCGCAATGAAACATTGCAGTCAAGTCACTAAGCCATGAGGCGTATCCTAACATATTTCTCATACAAAACAGCCGGAACTATTTGGAATGGCAGACACTTACCAGTTATATAGTATTTAAAATACCACAACACATATGTAAATTAAAAAGGGGCAACAAAGTACAGCAAATACGTACACTAGGATATGAGAAAAGTACAACTACTTCGACAGATATGTTGCATAAGACTAACGATCAGAGCATAGCTTATGCGACTTTTACTCTGATATTTTAAGAAATTGTTTCCTCAACTGGTTTAGCGTGGGCTTAGTGTCATAACTGTACCTGTTTAATAGTAATGGAAGATTACGTTTTAGCAACTGGTTTTTATAAATGGTGCGGAAATGCGGGACGAACCAAATTTCAGTGTTTCTTGTTGCAACGATACTTTCGTGACGTTTTAATAACGTGGTGGCAATTAGTAAGTCATGGAATAAGCGTCTCGAAACATAAAATGAGCGTGAAATACAAAATTTGTACAAACACGACACGGGGGTATTATAGGTCACGAAGATGGGACTGGTGTGAGAGAGGTATTCGTGGTTTGCAATGTAACTGAGGATTCTTTTTTTCAGGACAAAGAATTTATGCATATGAGTGGCTGCTATGGTTCCCCGGAGAAGATGGCAGTAGCAGATGAGCGAGGCAAATAATGCATGATATAGTCGGAGCTTAATTTGCATTGGAAGGATTCTCCGACAACGTGATACAGCGCCAACTGCCTTGAAAATTTTCTTCCATATGTCTACAACACGCAAGTCCCAGTTTAGATTACTGTTGAATGTGACTCCTAGTATTTTGTGTGGCTCAACTATATCTATATTCAGGCCTTCATATCTGGTTGGATGGTTTAATTTATATGCTTTGTTTCGCGCTCTGAAAATCATTCCCTTCGTCTTTGTTGGACTGATTTTCAGTCCGTTTAACTTTGACCATGAGGACAACTTTTTTTTTCCGGACAAGATTTTGAGGCTAATCAGACATTAAATGAGCGTTGGTTTTCTTGAACGATCAAAAAAAAAAAAGAAACGCTCTCAGAGAACAGTCTTCGCTACGTATAAAGGCGCCTATACTGGCACAGACTTGAAGAGTATATCAAATCATTGGTCGTTTATTTATAGTACATTGGCAAATACTTTGCGGGAGTCTAAACTGGAGTATTAGCAAAAGCGATCTTAGAAAATACGCCCACATCACTTAGGAAACAATTTCGCACTGCTTGAGCCCATTGTGCGAGTGAAACCCCTAAGTTCCAAAGCCACTCGATTTGGGTGCGGCTTCGTGAATAATGATGTGGACCGACAATGGAAAGCTTAAAAAAACCTTCCACTTTGATCGTAATTTTGAAACGTTACTCAAGCACTGGTACGACTAACGAGGGGCGCAAGTTTTGAGTTATGAAGTTTGCGGACGAATTTAAGGAAATTAGAAGACAAAATGATGATCGAACAATTCTGGGACAGAGAGCACACGTACCTCAAACTAAAACAGCACAGGGATTTTTAGGCTATAAGAAGAACATTTTTAAGCATTAGCAAGCTAAACTCATAGGGGTGGTTGGTGGATGGCTTGTCCTGTGTTAGCGCTTGTTTCACGGAAATAATTTTAACCAATTTCCAGCTTCCTTACAAATACCTATACACTTTTAAAACGAGCAACGTCTACAAAAGTCGAAATGCTGAAACCTCAGCCTTTGAGAAAAGTGCTCGTTCTGCCTGTCATGCTCCCCCATATACATGCGCATATTCATCCACTTATGTTGTATTATAGGGAAAATATTATTACTGCACCATAGCTAATCAGCAGTGAACACCCATACTCACTAGCAGATAAATGGGCTTCAGCATCTGATTATAATTTGAGAGATGCAAATGGATGTAGCTGTTCCGAGAAGCATTCAAAAGCGCGTTAGTGGCGCGCTTCTATTAATTAACATTAGTAGCTGTGCAAGTTTAGAGGTATTTCAACCTGCAAATTCCTATCCCCGAGTTTCATTCGTATCTGGTAAAAGAAGCCCAATTTATGAACGTATCCTTCAAGTTTCCATTCACCTAGAACTGACAAGCATTCTTCGCGCACTGAAAGGCAATGGAAAAAGTATCCGCTTTATGTGGCTACCATCTAAAGCGGACATATCCGCATGTCCTTCCTGTAGGGGAGTTCGAAGTTCAGTAGATTTTCTCGCATATACTGGTTAGCCGTATCTAGACGTTGCCAGCTACTTACGTTTGGAACACACGGCGGGTGGTCTTGTCTTGCATCCACGGTTATTCCTTTTCTGCACAAAATAGACGTTTCATTACCACCGTGCGCATAATCTCATTTTCGATTATCACTAAAGGCAAGCGTTAAAAGATATGGTAATACTTAAGAGAGTGCTTAGTGCGTTCAAAAAGCTAGAGAATAGTTAGGGAGGCTGCTTTTTCGGCTTTGATAAAGAGTGAGGGTATCATCTTTCCCGCCTCTGTATTTCTGCCAAAGGTTTCCAGCTTTTTTTCTTACTCAAGACTCAGAGAGTAGTCTTTATTCTAGGTAATAAATACTACGGTCTCAGTCTTGAGGTTATCATTTCCTATCAGTATTCTAAGATATAGTATGAGTTAAATGCAGAAATTTGAGATGAAATGAGGCGTGACTTTCTCAGCTTCATTGAAGCTAAAAGATTGTGCGCGTGCCTCACGCTGTTTAAGTGGCTGCGGCGGAGTAAGAAAAAAACTGGAAGGCTTTGGCAGAAATACAAAGGCGGCATAGGTGATACCCTGACTCTTTATTATAGCACAAATATTTTTGAGACACAATTAATCAATCAAAAAGCGCAATTATTTCTCGTCGTCTAATCTTTCGATTGTATTTTTCCTGCTTCGCACACTGGTTCAAAAAAAGGATAATTTTCCTCTTTTAATCAAAGCATGTGCAATATGCACCAAATGTATTCAACGACCAACTTCATGAGCCTCTCTATGACGCGTTTCTCTGTCCTCTTTGATTTTGCCAAATTATAATAATTGGTTTTTTGGGGAAAGGAAATGGCGCAGTATCTGTCTCATATATCGTTGGACACCTGAACCGCGCCGTAAGGGAAGGGATAAAGGAGGGAGTGAAAGAAGAAAGGAAGAGAGAGGTGCCGTAGTGGAGGGCTCCGGAATAATTTCGACCACCTGGGGATCTTTAACGTGCACTGACATCGCACAGCACACGGGCGCCTTAGCGTTACCAAATTATGAATAATAATAATAATAATAATAATAATTGGTTTTTGGGGGAAAGGAGATGGCGCAGTATCTGTCTCATATATCGTTGGACACCTGAACCGCGCCGTAAGGGAAGGGATAAGGGAGGGAATGAAAGAGGAAAGGAAGGAAGAGGTGCCGTAGTGGAGGGCTCCGGAATAATTTCGACCACCTGTGGATCTTTAACGTGCACTGACATCGCACAGCACACGGGCGCCTTAGCGTTTTTCCTCCATAAAAACGCAGCCGCCGCGGTCGGGTTCGAACCCGGGAACTCCGGATCAGTACCAACCAAATTATGTGCAAATTGCTCTTTCGGGACGGTAGTAATTTCTGGCCTTCGAAAATGAATGTTCATATTACAAACGTTTTCCCTCGGGAAACAGTTTTTTTTTTGTCTAGTAGTGTGACAAGGAAACACGAAGATATTTTATGTTTCACCTTATTTTGAAGTCGGCTTTTCAAGGCGCCAGGGAACGGAAGCACATAGCGCCGATTCGCTCTATTTACTAATACCATGATTGATTTAAGGGTATTGAAAAAAAGTTGTGGCTCCAATCCACGCTGTGAAGGTGGTTGGGCAGCGAAGCTATGTTGTTTGCGTTCAATTTTTAGCCTGGCGTTTTGGGCTTGCGACAACCATACGAAAACGCAACCGTAATCCTTACCGGGAAACACACGCGGGGAGAAGGAACGTGCTTCGCATTGTTTGCAGGCGCCGTTATCTTGCATTATGCGGTTTGCACTTCACACTAGGTCTTCGAATGACCTCAAACCCTTTCGAAGCAGCTGAAAACATAATGTTTACCGAAATGCGTAGTTGTAATTGTCGGCACCACGCGTCGGAAATATTCGTTCTCATGCGACGCTGTTTGGGTGTCTACCGAGATATGCCAGGCAGGCGTCATTTCATTTCCTTAAAACCAATTTTAATTTCATTTTCTGTGCCTTATGGCGCGGTTCGCGAGTCCGCCAAGATATGTGTTGTTGTTAGTGGCTATTTATTAATAAAATAACAATCTAAGGGAAAGATGTTCCTAGCCGCGGCACCTGCCATCGAAACCTGAAGCACCTGAACTGCGACTAGCGGGAATAAAAGGACAGGGAGAGGACAGAGGGAGGGCAAGAAAGGGGGAGCGATAGAAAAGAAGAGAAAGGGGTGGGGGTAATATACACTATGTACAAATAAAGAATATGGAAATAAATGCGGGATGCTGCGCAGCCCAATATAGGAGTATCAAGATATGTGCGGTAGGCGTCATTTCCTTTCCTTAAATTGTCCAATGGGCAAGGCGTCGCGCCGAACGGACTGTGGCGTTCCGTGGACCGCTTGGCAACGCCGCAATACGCCGTCGCAACCAGCTCTTAAAGACGAAGCTAAAGTTTTTCTTTCTTTTTTAATATTTCCCCCTTTTTGTATATTTTTCTTTACCTTTTTATTATGACTGCTCTAGGGTCACTATGATGTACGATTTCTATGGTGTATCTTTATTAATTTTCTATATTATTGTTCTAATCTTCATTGTTTATTATTTATTAGTTTTTATTTCTTATATTTTTATATTTTTTATATCACACTTCTTTATGTTCATTATGATATACGATTTCTATGCTTTTCCGTTCATTTCCACTCCTGGAGTTTTTTGCTGACGACGAGGACCACACGAATATTTCCTTGGACGGTACAGGCATACAGCTTCGCTGCAAAATGTCCTCTCTTTCGAAGCCGTCCTAGTGGCCCTGAGATGGAGTAGTTCTGCGAGCATAATCAGCACATGACACGTACCCTACTTTGCCAAAAGTAACCGAGAAACCGATTTTTGCTTCTCAACCGTATGACGGAGCCGTTACGGCAGCCCTAAAGACCGAAGGACGTCAAACTGTGAGGACAAGGGTTCACCTTACATCACATAGATTCAGAACTTAAGGGATATCATAAGTACCATACTACGCGCCTAAGAAATAAACCACCGTTGCCCGGTTACTTTTGACAAAAACGGTACGTGCACTGCGACCGGCGTGAACCCAAAGCGCTGTTTGTAATTCCGGTGTAAAAGCATGGTGACTGTTGGCCCTTGGTGATCACCCTAGCCCTCTTCCTCAAGGCGGGTCTCATTTGGGTGAAACAAGACAATGTTGGCCGGACTGCGTTGAGCAGAACTGGAAATTTTGTTGTGCTCTTACACAAAATGAACCATACACAAAATGAACGCTTGGGGTTACTTTAGTAATATATTTTATCCACATTTTGGCAAGATATTCTCGAAGTGGTGTGATTTGAGCAGTAAGTGGTGACGTGTCACGCTTGCTCAAGATTCAAAGCAGTAGAACAGCGGCTTCGTATGCGCACATCTAGAAACACTGCACTGGCTCTAAGTGCTTAGCATGCAGTTAAAAGACGTGACGAAACGTGTCCTAAGTGGCACTTCACCAAGAATGAAATATGACTACTGACCCTTCACACACGGCCATGGCGAAGACTGCAGTGCAGGTTAGAAGGATAAGAGAGGTCATGACGTCTTCGAAGGAAGCTCAAATGTAGCGAAGAGACGCTGTTGCTGATTCCGCTCACGAGACGCTCCGCTTTTTATATGTTCAGCTCGCTCAGTAGTTCGGTCTTGATGGCGCTGATATTTACCAGACCGACATTGCTTCAACCCTTGTTATTCTATGGACTTTTTGGAGGGCGCTTTGTCCTGCTCGTTAGTGAAAATAATTGGCGTTATATATGTCCGTCTAATGGCGCATCTAAGCAAGGTGATAGACCATTACTGTCTTCGACAGGATCGCGTGTTACACCTAGCGGTTTCTTCATATGCTGTAATTACACAACTGAGGGAAAGGAAATGCGTGGAGTAAGGGTAAATAAAAAGGGATATCACAGAGGGACGTTTATACATAACGGAAAATCAAAAAACCGCACTAATTGCCCTCGATACTTTTTCTCTGTGCTAAAGAACATTCCACTGAACTCAGGCCATAACCTTCGACTAATTACTTCATTTTAGACAGAACCTTTGGATCCATGGGCAAAATGCTATTAAACTAAAAAATCAGCTTCTTTTTACACCATGGTTTTCTTCAGTTTAATGTAGCCGAAAACTTGAGAGTGCGATCACATTTCCCGCTTCAGGTGAATAATCCAAAAGAGTAACAAACCGCGGCATGAAAGTACTAGTCGCACAAATAACAGAAGTGTGTAGGCCTGAAGACTCACTGACAACCAAAATCAATTAATCAATGACCATGTTATCAAAAATATTCTGTAAAAATTTTTATCCTGACGGATCTATACTTGCCAAAGAATTTATTGCTTGCAAATCGGGGTCTTCGGTGTTAACGTGATATTTTCCTGGAATACAGAATCGGACTCTCGGTGAGAGCAAGGCCTAGCACCTAAGCTGTTTGTACGGTACTACTGCCGTTCTACTGTTCTACTGAGTCAGAAGCCTGACAATGAGACTAATCCTGATCTTCAGCCGTGCAGAAAACCAGCTTACGGCTTCACTGACGAGCATCGATGAGAGGATGTCTTTGAACGGGATAGTTCTGAGCTCAAATTGCAACTGAAACCATAATCTCCTAAATACACAGCACCCCACATGAGAATTACGCAGCAAGTACCATTGAAAATATTTGTATTCAACACGTGCCGCATTCCCCACCGATTACCTAATATTGGTCACATCGCTAGCATGAACATTTTACAGTTTTCCTCCAGAATGTCAGACAAACATGACTGGCGTCTTTCCTGAATCTCACTGCGAGGTATTCTTCGCTCGACTCTCTCTGACGCAGTTGGTGTGTCACTTGATAGTTTCGGCATCCGTTAAAGGCGCTTGCTCAAGCTGCATGTTTGTCCAAACGCCATCGCTTTTGGGCGACCGAAAGCTTCCGTTAGCCTCACAGCTAAGCTGTTAGGCTCCGGTTCCTGCGTTGTGTGTCCGTGGCGATGTCGTGGCCATAAAATCGTATGGCGCAAAGCGTAAGGACTGCAAGGCAAGAGCGGCGGAGAGAGTGCGGTGCGCATGGATGGGAGCGGATTCTTGCTCCCCCTTTTCGCTATATAAACGTGATGCCCTGTAGAGGCCTACACTAAAAGCGTCAGCCAAATGGCCCAGGTGATGAATTTGTAAGCGCACGTGAGAACACGCAAGCGCACAGGCCGTGTCACTCATATGCAGGCCCATTTTGACGCACCTACAGCATGACCGCACCAAGGTAAGAAAGCACGACGATCAACGCTCACTATGCACTTTGGTGCGTGGCAGCTGCTACAAATGGATGACAGGTATTTCGATCTATAAAGGAGCATCGGCGATATCAGAACACCAACCCTGCAGAATCACGTCGCACTACTGTGAAGGGCATAGCCGCGTAAACTGCATAAACACGAATGAGCTTTGAATTTCACAGCCGCTGTATATGGCGCTTTCTTCGGATTTAATGGCGACCATCTCTGAAGCCTCGGAGAGGATGAGAAGGAAAGCAGAGTGGGAGCTGAGAGCTGGAGATGGTGAACTATAAAGCAGGAAGAGGTGTGGCTCAGACTGAAGAGATGGCAAGCTGCAAGTGGTGTTCGTGGGTGCTTTTTTTGACTCACGCACGCCTGCGTGCAACGTGTTTGCAACCGGTGACGTAAGGAGACATACCACAAATATTGAAAAGCAATGTCCCCATTCAGCTGCGCTGGCCATTCGCATAGCGAGGAATTTCAACCGGTGACATTCTTTTCGTGCGAAACGTTTGTTCACAGCTGTGCACACGGATGCCTTAGTTAAAAGTTTACAGCCCAGAGCTGTTTGCTTTTGCGCCACGCCTTGTGGGTTGCTAAGCAACCCCAGAGTTTCAAATCTTGTGAAGGTAAGAAACGCTTAAGTCCCCCGCTCCCGCCTTCCTCACTCCGAAGGTTTCGTTTTCCATGGAAGCTAACCACCGCTTAACGACTCAAAAACAAACCCTCTGGGTGTCTAATCTTTTGAAAAAGTCTGCCCCAGGTTTAAGAGCAGAAAGGCAGGCAGTGCCCCTGTACTTACTTCTGCACCTGCGTTTTACTTTTTATTTTTATACAGTAAATCCATATTCGACCGTAGCGCTGTTTCCGCCTTTATCACTATGCTTTCAGATCCTATCCTCATCGCGTTTCCTCTCATTTCATCATTTTCTAACAACCCATTTTAGCGTGAGAAACCTTGTCGGCTTAGGGCAGAACCTAAAAGCTTGAAATGTGAGTCCAGATAGCCTCCACTGGGCATTTTGCTGCATCTAGGTTTAACAGTCTGCAACTCACAATATCTGATAATACTGTCGAAAACGACCTGGTGGTATGAAATATATGAACTTGTTACTGTGGGGCACAGCTGCTCCGAACCGCTGCGTAGACTTGTAGCGTACACCCGTGCTCGGGAAAACGGTCATCGCTGTGGCTGAGCCGAAGCAGCGTACTTCGACCTCCATGACACCTCGGCTTAGGAAAACACTACACCTTCTCGTAGACCGCGGCTCCACAGTGATCCACTGGCCGCCAACAGACCTCCGACTTCTCACGGTCGTTCTATTTTCTTAGTTTCCTACCTGGCTTCCGGAATAATTCATGCGTTCTCCTCTCTTCTTCCGCTTCTTTAGTTGACATTGAAGTTTAAGTGTGGGAAGTTATCATAGGCTTCTTTCTGTTCCGGCTACAACCGCGATTGGCGGCTTAGGTGGACAGCCTGTGTACACAATCTGTCGACGTATGCCATCGCTATAGGCTTCATGATACCGGGTCGGTACGACTGAAGAAGAAATATATTCAGAAATATTCAAAAATAGTCAAAAATATTCAAAAAGACTTCTCGAGAAAAAGACCAAAGCTTTACGGAAAAACTCTCAGCTGCGGTGGAGGCAGAACAATATGCTAATTTAATTATCTTGCAAATTACAAAAATTTGCTAATGAAGTTTTTGGTGAAGTACAGTTTAGCGATTATTGCCCTTGGCGAGTTTGTAGCCGCGCTGAAGACGATGCCGTGTCCATTTTTAAAATGAAGCAAAAATCATTCTCTAAAACTATGTAGAGAGAGAAAATACGCTTTTCGTCCCAAACCGAAACACAGCGGATGGAGAGCGCCGGAAGTAGTGTACGCGAACTTTCCGCTTGTGGCGCGTAGTAATCACTGCGCCGCAAATTTGAAATTTGCAGTCAGGGACAAAGAACTCCAGACCACGTGCTTTGTAAACGAATCTTATATCCTTAATATTAACTGCTAGCTGGAAGCCATACTTGCCGAGATGAAAGAACAGGATTTTGGCTTTCACCGCCGCAAGTGGTCTTCTTACTGGGGCTGATAAGAGAGCTATCGGCTTCTTTCACGGAGCGCGCGGTCCAGAGACATTTGTACGCGCCTGTATGTGCTATTTTCTATGGCTAGAAATCCTCGGCACTGAGCTCAGACAACGGCCGGCGTTATCTTTTGCTTCTTCGCTCGGCGCAAGAGAAAGGCAAGTCAACGCCAACTGCGCGGCCATCGATTGGGGAGCCCTGGGTCCGTATTCCGAGTTTGTGTCATAATCGCAACCATCACAATCGACCACAGCAGCTATACCTGATTGACCGAAACGCCGGAAGCATATGTGGCGGCTCGAATGCAGCGAAAACTGAAGAAGAAACCAGACGGTGGTGTCACACACAAAGCTGGTATGCTACCATGGTACCATACGCTCCATAGCAGATGCTCAGGGACCCCAATGAGATAAACATGGCGGCGAGCTCTGAAGCGGAGCCTCTCGCTTTGAAGTGCACTCGTCGGTGTTACTCTGTTTTTCGGCTCAACAGCTGCGTTTAAATTGGGTAAGGGGCTTTCGCTTCGCCTTATCTTCGCTGTTGAATGAACGATAAATTTGGCCTCCTTTTATTTCGTTCGACGATTCGGCAACTCCTAGGCCTAACGAGTACCGGTTTGCTGCAGTTATTTTTCACTTCATGCAAACTAGACAGCGCCAGTATCACCGGAATTGACGCAGTGTATGCGTACGTTGAATGATGTAACATAAAGCATAATGTCTCGAAAAATGCTTGTGTTTACTGTGTGAAAACAGCCTTCGCTATTCTTGCACTCTTTATTAACTTTTGAAGCGTCCTGCATCATGATTGTGCACAGTGTCTGGCAGCGTGACTTCGCTTATTATGTGCACGTGTAGTCAGTCGCAAGCGACCCGACACTACACCGACGCCTTTGTCCTGCCAGACATATTTTTATGGCGTACCTTACGGTTCTCGATAGCCGCGGTGCGGTTGCTCTGCACTGAGCTCGCGATTTAGTTTGCAAGTTAGTTTTCAGGCGTCAATGTGCATGCACTTCACGTCATTACGTACCTCTCAAATCTCCGTCTGCGAAGTCTTCCAACGCATACATGAAGAGAAACACAGAAAGAATATTTTTTACCTTTTCATTTACTGCACAAAATGCAAAGCCTAACAGCGGCATCTCGCGGTTTTTGCACCGTCTGAGTGAAAGGAATGAAAAATGTGGTGGTGCTCTTTTTCCCACACGTGATGCTCTGGAATTTGTACGCTTGCGCTCCAGAACGTAGTCAGGCTGATAAAGATGATGATTATGATGATGCGTTCTGCACATCGGCCCAATCACAGCAGCTACTGATGTTTAGCGATGTTGCAGATGGGAAGTCTTCACTGTGTCTTGGTGCTTCATCACGGCAGCGAGCGCGCATTGTGCAGCCAGTGAGTTCACGCACAAATTTTCCTCTCCTAGCCTTCTCTCCTCAAGATAAGTGTAAAACACCGTGTTGTGAGAACAAGCTACCCGTCATTTAATTACCGTCGGCGATCGGCGGCTGCAGCGGTTGCCTTCTGTCACTGCCAATGCAAAGCCATGCGTGGAAGGGTATAACCTTTTATTTTTTTTAATACACCTGCGGCCTTTACGGAGGAGAAAAGATTATCTGAAATGTTGCTTTAATTTATTGAAGTCCATTATATTAATGAAGCAGCTTTTGCTTACCTCTTTACTGTGGCATCTGATGTGCAGCTAAAAGATCTACTTCCCATCGTGAACGCACGCCGCCGTGCGTTTAACTGCACCCCTATCAGCCTTTATCTAAACGGAAATAGAATTCTCATTGTCACCGCACTGGAGTCCTCGGCCTCAAACGGCATGATTCTGGCTCTGCAAGCTCCTGGCTTAGCACAGCATGCTAGAAGGCGTCCCAAATGCTCCATCTCATTCGCCGTATTTCATAGAAGTCAGGTGATGCCACGTCCACCATCTCTCGCCTCCTGATAAGTTCTGTGCTACAGCAAAGATTGGTTTACCAAGCCATATTATAGCACATGACAGGCGCAGAGTGGGTTTGCTTGGAATCGATCAATCGAGCAGCAATGCGGGTAATTACTGGCCTCCCACAAATTACCACAATTTACGCCCTCCGGGCCAAGATGCAGATAAACAAGCTTGACGAAGTAATTCATCAGCGTCGCCAAGTACAGTGCGCGAAATGCCGCAGTATCCCTGAAGCCGCAGCTTTCGCAAAGTATATGGAAGATGGCTCTTTCTTGCCTATCGTTTCCTGCCCGTCATGACCATCGTGTCTTTACCAACAAGTTGCATACACTCGCAATCCGTTGGCCACCTGAATGAGTCTAGTGTGGTGATGGATGGCACCTCGTCTACGATTGAAGCCTCACTACGCCGACACGTGGCGTTTGTCCACGCTAGTGTGAGTAAAGTTCACGTGACAACGGCTATCGCTTCCCCTGCATTATTACCACAAAATGCAACAGGCTCATACGCTTGCTCCCCTGCCTGCATGGACATCGACAGGGGCAAGCTGTTGGCCATTCGGGACACGCTAAGCATCATCTGTCCACTGTTGCCATCTAGAAGCCACCTCGACATCCTCACAGACTCCTCAGGCGCCGTCCATATTCTACGGCGTGTTCTGAACACCGACTTATTGACAGCTAATTCACGACATAAAGAATTCTCCCGCACGGCATGTGTACAATGGAATCGTCGAGATGCCCACACTACACAAGCTTTTGTGGATGGTGCAAGTCATGAATCAGCTCCCCCGCGTCCCCTTCAATCGGCCCCACCCTCTCCGATGACAATATTCCCTCAAGAAAAAAAAAACCTTCGGCGCGCCACGCGAGCACTTCTCCCACCGTGTGGCACCGACCTCCCTAGCAGCCTTGCACGCTGGGACGAGGTCTTTCTTCAAAAGTTACGCATTCGTTTCATCCTCACTTCAGCGGTAACCTGGTCGTGGCCGGCACAGTATACATGCCCCTTTCGATGACTCCTGCCCCTTCTGTCCCGCTCCTGTCTGCGAGGTGGGCACTAAACAGTTGCTTTGGACCTGCCCCCCCTTGCGTGCTATACGGCAGAAACACTTTCGCCGGTGCGGACCGCCCCCAGGCAGTCCACCATATGTTGAAAAATTGATTTTTGGACTGCACCACCGGATGTTACTGGACTTTCTTCGAGAGTCCAGTGTGTACCTATATCTGTTAATACCTTAAGCCAGCAGGCACTCTCGCGAAAAAAAAACTAAAAATGACGTTGAATTCTTTCTCTGTCGCGTTCTATTTTTTGGGAAAGAGCAATAGCGCTGCTTGACGTTTCGCTCAAGCAACCGCAACGCTCACAGTTGCAACCAAACTGCCATCCGCTTCCGGCGTTTCGACTAATCAGGCGAGGCTGATTTTGGCGGTTTCGATTATAATACAAACTCAGAATACGGACCTTGATAGACGCTGGCCTGGAACTCTGTCGTTGTTGTTGTTGTTGTTAGGCTATCAAAAGATGGCACATACCCACACTGGGGGATCGGCCAAGTATCGGAACTCTGTTTGTGATGTTACCCTCTAAAGTAGAACTTTTTCTTCCTATCGCATCACGTTAGCTTTGCTAAAGGAATGCACCCAGGCTTCTGTGACAACGTGCGGATTTCTGTTTAGAGTTGCCGGCATCTTCACATGAGGCACATAATTTCTGTCGTTTATTTCTTTTCCTTGAATTGGCTTCACAGCTAAAATAGAAGAGTATGACTTCGTAGCTGAAAACTATTTGCCATTGTAGCGCGACTTTGCTTCCTACTACACGCCTCATTTCCCTTGCCATGTGCGGGAGCAGACGCGTCTCACTAAGAAGTGGTAGTCCATGATTAGGAAATCTTGACCTTAGTCGATTAGCAGTTTCGAGATGTATAACAAACATGAAAGAACTAAATTTGTACATTTCAATCTTTCAATTGACTGCAGCCCCATTCGGGCACTTTGAGAAAAAATACCATTTAGGAAGATAACACACTATTTTTACATGATGTACTAAAACTGCTTTCCATCCATTGCGATGGACAGAAGAAGGCGGTCTTTCATGGCGGTCACAGAAGGTAAAGGTGTTTTCAACTTATATTCTCAAATCTTCCTTCAGATCTTCGAGGCTGGCCGCTTCTGCCTTGAAAACTTGAATTTTACTGTATATCTAGAAAAAGAAAAAAAGGGTGATTAAACGTGCGTCCTAGGAAGCCAGGCTCTTGCTCCATCACGCCCAATACACTGGTTAGGAAGGAACTCGTCAATGATTTACAAAGGCGATGAAGAAAAATGCGCCGCGGCTTCACCATGCTGGAACAAGATTTCTTTCAACGCAACTAGTGACACACCGAGGCAAATTCAGAAACGAGGCCCTTTTCAGCGCAGTCTGTGCACTTATTTCCAGCAAGGTTTTCGTCGATGACGTAAGGACAGATAATACGGCCGTTATAAATGTCACACCAAACATTTGCTGACTATTTTAGCTATAGCTATCAAATGCAAAGCCAGATTGTCGCAGTGTGCTGGCGAGTTCTCTGAGGCGTTCATTTAGGCATTGTACTATCTGCCTGGTGTATACTTTCCCACAGTACAGGAGGATCGAATACACAGCCCCACCACACACTGTGGCAGCTTCTTTTTGTGGTTGGTCTGCGAGGTCAATTTTTCTCACGTGGCAAGGCTTTTCAGAATGACTTTTTTTCTTTGTTTCAAAAACAGATACGTCGTCGTCATGTCTGCGGCGACAGGTTCGCTTTTCGGAATAACCGCCAGAGTTTGTTATTTATAAAGAATTATTAAATTTTAGTTAATCTGCTACGTAATTCGCACGTTTGTTAGAATCACTAACGTCCGCCGCAGCTCAGATTTTCCTTACGTAGCGATTTTCTCTTTTTTCTCAGAAAGTCCGTTTTTAAGAACTTTTTAAATTGTTCCCTGCCGCACTCGGAATCATTGATACCTTTCATGCTCATCATTCATTTGATAATTCGTTGAATGAGAGGTGCACTGAACAAGAAATACAGCTTTCTTCGTCGTTGTATTGTTCATAGTGGGAAGTCATAGTGATCACCTAGACCTTACCATGTGTATACGTAAATGTAATGCGAGGCGGTTTCCTCTTGTTGGAGGTTGGTGAGATACACCAGTAGTGGAGACTTTAATAGATTTGGAGAGCGCTAACTCTATTTTGGTGATGTAAACTGCATTTAGAAGGTTTGGTAACTTGAGAGAGAGAGATACATTAAGAGAGAAAGAGAGAGAGAGAGAGACATTAATTTAGCTTGAGATCATTTAAATGATCGCGTGTTCTTGAAAAGGCCGTGCTTCGCGACCCATCGATCTGTTTTAGCGCCTAAGTTCTTCCGGTATCCCTTACGGTTCAGGAAAGTATTTCGGGAATAGGTTTTTACGAATATTCGTATTCTCTTAGGAAGATACGTAATTTCAATGCAGGCTCACTGGGGCGTGCTCCCTCAATATGCACACATGTTTTACCTAATTGCAGACATCGTGTCTTTAAAACGCGAATGCATCACAGCCGGGAAGCGAAACCAGGCGTGTGGTGAATGTCAGTACATTGATTAGCAGAAACAGGGAGCGCTCTAGCATGCTGATAAGATAAGAGAAGCCCAAATAAGTTGCGTCCCACGTCAGGTTGAAAGACCCAATCTGCTGTTCTAGAGCCTTGAAAAATTGCGAATTCTAAAATACGAAGTATATTTCGCCTTTTATTTTGTGCCACTTGCAAGTCCACAAAGAAAAATTCCGTGAAAGGGCTCCAAGATCAGAGAGGAATAACACCTTGAAGTATATTCAAAACGAAATTTCTGACGTTAACTATGGTAAAAGATTCCGCCGCGAAGCTTTCCGCCTCGTTTATGCCATTTCCTCTTCGCACAGCTACTTTGTTCCTAATGGGTTTTATGTCCACTTACCCTTTAGTGTTATTCTTTGCGTTTTCAGGACTGAGTGTCCGCCTTTCTGTGTAAATGATCCGCGACGAAATATTTTAAGAATAAAGAAATTTATGCTGGCATCTTGATCTGCCCTATGAATTCAAAAATTCTATGCAGTTCTATTCTTAGGATTCTTTTTTTTTTAATTTAACAAAGCTCATGACATACGCTCCTCACCCACTGCGCTCTCATTATTTTTCACAACACACGCAGCGGTCCCAAGTTGCATTTACTCCTTTTTTTTCTGAATTATGCGCCACGAGTCTCGGGTAACATGGAAGGTGACCGCTCGTCAGCAAGTTCATTTTACAAGAGATATAATGAACCTTTCTTTTGGTTCATCGCCGAAATGTTTCTTTGTATGTTTAGGGTTTTAACCTTCCAAGGCGACACGTGGGCTGCGAGGGACGCCACAGCTCAGAGCTTGGGAATAATTTAGACCACCGTGGATTCTTTAAGGTGCATTGACATCGCTCAGCCTACGGCCGCCTTAAGCGTTCCGCCTCTATCAAAGCGCAGCCGCGCCGAGGTTCAACAGTAACGTTTATTTTACGTTACTGATCGGTAACGACACTGCTTTTTGAACATTTAGCGAGACGCTGAAGTGATTTTGTTAAACATCCTCTTCGGATATTTCCTTATTTTAAAAAAATTCATTCAAGTCTATGATATGCAAGAAGTGCAGTTTTAGCAGACTAGTACCTACGGATTCTCAACAATCAAACAGAATTTGTTATGAAATCGAATTGTTCTCTGTTTCAAGATCACTGCGACTCAGTGTGAGACAATAGATCACGTCGAATTCGTAGATGATCTGGAAACTTCCGGAGAAGTGGCGGGATAACGCGCGTCGTTGTAGTGCACGCGTTAAATGCCTGCCCAGTTAGGCAATTTTGACAGATAGGTTTTATAGTGCGCTCTGCCTACGCTAACTTCGTTAACTTAAGAGCAACGTAAGTGCGCTAAACATGTTTTAGCGAACCGTTTTGACGGCGCGGTTAAGCAGGGACTTTTGGACTTGGGGCAGCACCTGCCTGCGAGGAGAAATAAATGTTATTTGTTACCGAAAAAACATCACAGTAGCAAGAAACAGTTGTGCATTAACTTTTTCCTATCAAGAAAAACTCTGTGGAGCAGCGTCCCTTTTAGAAAGCTTACTGAGGCCAATAACAAAGTACCGTGCACCGTATTACGGCTGCAGGCAAGTAAATTACACTGCATTGCACCTGCCTCATTCCGTGGGACATATGCAAAGGCTACGCATCGTCGACGGATGGGCTAACGTCACTTAGTGCTCATTGCACTGTTGCGACTACCGAGCAGTCCGGTGGCGCCGCGTCTATCAGTGGTTACGGCGCTCGGCTGCTGGCCCGAAAGACGCGGGTTCGATCCCGGCCGCGGCGGTCGAATTTCGATGGAAGCGAAATTCTAGAGGCCCGTGTACTGTGCGATGTCAGTGCACGTTAAAGAACCCCAGGTGGTCGAAATTTCCGGAGCACTTCACTACGGTGTCCCGAAGAGCCTGAGTCGCTTTGGGACGTTAAACTCTCATAAAAAATAAACCAGGATAATATAGTTAAAGCATCCAATGAGTTCTATACGAATTTTTGTTGTAGCCGAGATTATGAGGACGCTAATAAGAGAGATGATGGCACGGAAGAATCGCGCTTCCCGCCGGAGGAGACCAATGAAATATCGAAAGCCTTGAAACCTTTGTAAATTAAGCAGCAAATAAATTTTGGTACAAAGCAATTGGGTTTAGTTTGGTATAGTTTATGGCGATTTAACCTCCCAAAGCGACCCAGACTATACGGACGCCTTAGTGAAGGGCTCCGGAAATATCGATCATCTGGGGTTCATTAACGTGCGCTGACATCGCACAGTACATGGGCCTATAGAATTTCGCCTCCATCGAAATTCGACCGCCGCGGCCAGGATCGAACCCGCATCTTTCGGGTCATCAGCCAAGCGCCAGAACCACTGAGCCACCACGTCGGCAGAAAGCAAGTGGGGACTGTCAAGTAACTGCAAATATGTTCAAGAACGCAGTGGTGACTGTGCTAGGAAATCTTTCTACTTTACCGGAATTTTGCCGGAACCTTGAAAGAACTGTAACATTGTTCTAATAGACTGGAAAAGGGGAAGGGGTGAATACCAGGAGATGACAGAATCAGGTTGGTGAATGAGATTAAGGGGTTTGAGGAGGTGATGAGGCTGTAGGTGGCACAGGACATGATTATTTGGCGGCCACTACGGTAGTTGCTGATATAATAATTCTTCTGACCACACCAGTGCGCCACGACGAAGCCACCCTAAAGTACTATAGGCACATAATTTTATTGCGTGTTTGCTCCTTTTAAATGATGTGTTAGGCATAAAAATACGTGTATCACTCCGTGGTTTTCGCCTACATCAGCTGAATTTTCTCTCTTATGTTGTTTTGGTTTCATCAACCGAATAATGACCATGACATGTAGTTGATGTTTAGGCCACACGACGCACAAAAATAAGGGAATGTAAACGCTGATAGGCAGTTTTAACTCACTACAGCACTTAAGTCAGCCTGCTTTAGTAGCTAGAATTACAACAAAAGATGTATCAGCAGTTATACAGCTCTTTTTTTTTTGTGCCTCACGGTACCTAAACATCAACTACATGTCATAGCCATCGTTTGGTTGATCCAACTGAAACTCCGTCAAGAAGACATTCAACTATAAATTATTAAGCAGTAGTAGGCGAATACCCCGAGGTGTTCCGTGTATACCAATGCCTACCGTGTCGTTTGAAAGAAGAAAACACTCAAGCAAAAATTTTGTGTCTATAGTTCATTAAGAAAAACCGTTGTGATTGTATGGTGAAGACCATCTTTCAGGCGTGCCGTTCTCCTAACAACGTCGCCGTAATGCGAAGAAGCCATCTTTCCAAGGGGCTTGATTCTCGTGGGGAAGTAGACCTAGCGGGCCTGTGGTTGCGTTGACGACTGGCGACCCCTGACATTCTGCCTGCATGCTTCGGACCCCATACACTCTCCTCGCTGCATTCTTCAGCCCGATCTCAAGGAAGCCGTACTAACTGAAACGACAAGGAGTAGTAGACAATCGCCCTTGTACATGTGGTAATTTAACCATTTGCAAGCTCCTAAGAATCCCCGCTTATTGACGCTGTTCGCCCTTATCGCGTCGAAATTAGTTGTTTCAATATCTGTGATTATTATATTTTTCGTTTCTAATTATTATTGTAGCCCGTCATATTTTGCAGAGTGCGTAATGAATGAATTGCACAAACAGGAGTCTCAACGTAAGCATGAACCCGTTTGCTTTGAAACTTCAGGAAAATGTGTTTTAAAAAAGTGTAAAACTCAATATTCTGGAATTTTTAATGGCTTTCAATGTGTTAGACAGTGACCAGAATTATGTCTTTAGTTTCGCTTTTATAATGAAAAACATAGGGTCCGAACAACAAAAGGAAAATTTCTACCAGCGCCATGAAGGAAAAAGCTGAAAGCGCACAGTGTACGAGGTCCAGCTCTACTATTTTTCATGCGCATAGGTCTAGAAAAGGAATATAAATAAATTATTGTAACACACATACACGCAAAATGTGCATGCGACTATTTCGCAATTATTAAAATAAGCGTTCAGAACTAAAACACCCGCTTAAAAACTAGACACGTGGTCAAGCAATACCGAAACACCAAGAATGAGTCCTAGGTTTGTCGTGCTTAAAAGGACACAAGGAGCGGTTGAATATCTAGCAGACGGCAACGAAATAAATGGAAAGGCAAGTTTTTTGCTTCTATCGTATACAACTTCGCTTCAGTGGCTTTATATTGTAGCTACAGTGAGGCGGCTGCTCGGATGACAACTAGACGGCCTGCTCAACACGTACACTTTAATACCAATAAGCAGGGACCGAATTTCCTCCAGCCTGTGTTTTCGCTTCGAACTGGGTGCCGAGGAATCGGCACCAGTGACATCTTTTCCCGGCGTTTCTGTGAAAGGCATCCTTCGAGAGCAACGCCTAGCTTATTACAACAGCCGCGAATGCGAGCTCAAACGTGAATAACCGAATTTGCGCGCCCGTGAGGTCGAGCGAAAGCTTAAACGGCGAGATCCTGCCAGTTAGGACGAGAAACTCAAAAAAACAACAGAGCCAGGATCAGGAATTTCACGCCTGTGAAGCTGCAGATTCCTGACGAAACAAACGGGCAACCCACGATAGCGCTATTCGGATGGTTAAGCGCCAGTTGAACGCCAACCCTTCCGGCTTGCCTGACCGGTCACCAACACAAAATTCGCAAAACGGGTTCACTAATCAGTCCCATCAGAGGGTGGCAACGTTAAGCAACCAACTAGACCCCAAATTCACCGCATCCTTGAAGCTTATTGGCAAAGTTTTCATCTTTTTCACGGACACACAAAAAACTAAATTGAAGCTGCGTTTACCATTTTCAATTGTTTTTCCGCTTGGTGATTCTTTGCTAAATTCATTAGGCCAGAGCACATTAGGCCTGAAAAACCTCTTCGCAAAAAAAAAGCTGGAAGAAACGACATTGTTCGACGCTAGCGCGAATACACACAGCGTTTGAGCATCATTACAACTTACACAGTCACGAAAAGCAAAGCATAAGTCCCTGTTGTGGTTTTCAATCAACATCCTTGCGTCCTTGACAAGCGTTTTGAAGCTGATACACTTGATTGTCACGCTCTGGTTTCGTTCCACGTGCCGTCGATATGCTTGGGCCCATTTCTACCTGGTCACTGGTGCTCTTGATGCATAACTCCTCGAAGAGTGGTGGGAGTCCCACGTTATTAAAAATTGCTCCGCACGGGATCAATCTTTACTGGAGGTCTATAATTGCAGCGATTATCGTGCGTTTGACCCGGATTCCAACAAGATTACATTGCGCGCCACTGTTAATTCTCCCCAGCTATTGCGCAAAGCTGGTGCAAGATGACTTCATCATAGTAGACGTCTGCATGTTTGCTCATTCTTCTGCTGTATCCCTTTCGGTCAGGGCGTTACCATGCGTGCACACAGCTTGAGTTTGCTCAGCTGTAATGCGCACACGGATGGCTAGACATTATATTTTCAATCCTTTACGACAAGGTATGCAGAATATCAAGCGATCCATGCAAAATGAGGGCAAAAAGGTTGTGCCTCCCCTCTCTATGCCCCAGCGGTAAGTAGCAGGGCAGAGAAATTCAGCGCGGGTTTGACCTCTTAATTTTATTATGTATTACAGAAATATAGAGGACAGTGCTTGTATATTGGCTTCTAGTAAAAGGATTGCCGGCATCTTTTCCTTTGCCTTAAAAAGGCAGCGCAAAGATTTGGGCAGGTTGGGGTGACGTGCTCTAGGAGGCATGGAGCCGCAGGGAAAGGCGTGGTGGAATGAAAGAAAGCACACACACACCAGCGCCAACTTTGAACTTTCAGTTGAAGGTTGGCGCTTGTGTGTCTTTTCTCTCATTCGTCCACGTCTTTCACTGCCGCGCCATTTCTCCCAGAAATAAAATAGGCTTTTTTTCTAGAGATGCTCCGCGATAACTCAATGGTTAAGGCGCTAGTCTACTGAGCTTGAGTACCCGGGTTCAAACCCGACCGCGGCGGCAGCGTTTCGATGGAGGCAAAACGCAAAGGCGCCCGTGTGCTGTGCGATGTCAGTGCATATCAAAGATCCCCAGGTGGTCTAAATTACTCTTCAGCACACCACTACGGC